>CM022953.1:24260288-24446033 GCA_012931725.1 Litsea cubeba | reverse complement strand
CCTTAAGAACTCAAGTGAATAATAAATCTTCTGTGTCTTGTTTGTGGATGCAAGGGGTTAATAAATAGCCCATGGTTCGTGCAAAATCCTTTTAGTGATGAAACAGGACTCTAGGAAGAAGTTTGGAATATCATCATTGTAGAGTCCCGTTTGGGACAGAAACTCCCAGCTCGCTATAGCGAGCTTCAGTCTCGCTATAGCGAGACTGCATTCTGTCATTGACAGAACTGCTTCTCGCTATAGCGAGATTCAGTCTCGCTATAGCGAGACTGGGTTCTGTCAACTTACCTGTTGCACGAGGAGTCTGTCGGAAAGTCTCTCTTGATGTTTTTGTTTACGTTGGAACACTTTTAAGTGTATCAAGATCTTCCGAAGAGGTCTTCACAAACCAAATGCTATCTTCACAGTCCTATTCTAAAATAAATAGAAAATACAACTCGATTAGGACTCTGAGTTTTGTTCAAGATAGAAGAATTAGCCAACTAAAATTCTAACAATCTCCCCCTTTGGCAATTTATGAACAAAACTCCTCATACAAAATAGATCTTCTATCCCAGTACAAGATAACTTTAAAAAGACTATTTAAACAACTGAGACCAATTGCCAACGCAGATTAACCTGCCTGAAATGCAATCCTGAAAATAAGCCATGGGAAAGAACAAGCATAATATCATAGAACTAGAATTAATCAGTTTGCTTAAACAGTCTGTCTAAGTCTAAAACATAAGGTACTCCCCCTTTTTGTTGATGGGATTGACAAAGCAGCATAACAGAAAATACTTTTTGTTGATGGGATTGACAAAGCAGCATAACAGAAAATAAGGGAGAAAGAAGTTAGTAAAGAGACATAAAACAAAATGCAACTTGGAGATAAATAACAGCACTGAGACAGATCACTGATGGCGAAGCTGATTGAACATGTCTGTAATGTGATTACGAAGATCAGTGAAGCCATACGATATCCTGCCATCCAGTTGTTCAATCTGAACAGATTGATCATACACTGCATGTTCTAAAGCAGAGGAGACGATTTTCAACTGTGTTTTCATCGTCATTGTCAATTGGAACTTGAGCTTGCTCCCCCTGAATGCGATTTCGAACATGAGTGTCTGACATGCTTCTTGTCCTGCCATCAATCTTTGCCCTTTGGAACAGGTAGTTCATGTGGGTAGACATGGCAACCAGCATCAATAAGCAATTTGCTAATCATTGCGCCAAATGGAAGTTGAAGCTTCCGAGGTTCATCGAAGATTTTCAACATGCAGTCAAGAATTATACGCGGAATATCGACCGATGTGCCTGTACCCAAGAAGTAGAGAAGGAGAGCCTGGGCTGGAAGTAGATCAGAGGAATGTCCTCGAGGCTCAACATTATTGACAACAAATGTGTTAAGCAGGCGATAATCGGATTGCAACCTCAAAATTTTCAGCACTGGAGGATGCCATGCAGTTGGTTGGCCACAAAGAACGGTAGCGACCTCATCTAAGAGATGAACTTGATCGTCCAGATCAGGAAAATGATAGAGAGGTTGATCAGGTCGCCGAAGATGTAGCAAAGTGGCGATAGTTTTCGCATCAACGGAGATAGTTTTTCCTCTAACAAATGTGCGGAAGGCGTCTTCTTTTACTTCAAACATATTGCAGTAAAATTCTCGTACCCATTCCTCAAAACATTCATTATCCAAGTTCATGAGAAGCATTAGACGATTTTGATAAAGCCATTGTGTAAAGTTTGACGGGGGTAGAGAATTTTGAGCAATAATTCTTTCAAAAATCACCGTTCGGTCTTTGAAGGTAGAGTCAAACCGAGCGGAACTCTCAGCATCCCGAAACCGATCAACATCAAACTGAGATGAAAAACTAGCGGGACGCTTTCCCTTAGAAGATTTTGGAGCCATGCTGATGCCAAGAAAATGCAAGAAATCACATACAACAGTGTTAATGTTCATTGAGGCAATATCCCAAACACTTTGTGTGCACATAATCATAGTGTAATTTCCAACAAAGTTGGACAGTCTTCCAAAAGAATCCAATGTGCAAGAGTATCACAAGGATAGAAAACAATCTGTGAGAAGAAGAGAGAAAATCATACCTTGGTGAAGAAGAAGAAGCACAGATTGGAGTTGCTAAATGGAAAGAGCACAATGAACAATTTAGTGGTGACAAGAAGGAAGGAAGAGGGAAGAAAAAAATGGAGCAAAGAATCCCTATTTGAAGAAAGAGGGAAATAGAAGAGTGAAAGAAAGACAGAACGTCGCCTCGGTTTAAATGGGAATCTGTAGTCTCGCTATAGCGAGACTACATTCTGGAACGAGAGACAGGCGCAGGCAGTGTGGATTCCCCCCCCCCCCCCCCCTATCCACACCCCCCCCCCCCCCCCCTTTTTTTTTGGTTGTTTAAGAAGGTGTGTTCCATCTATAACTAATATCCACTGATAAGATCAAGAAATGCACATTAAGAAGAATTGTGATAGTGTGTGAAAAATGATATGCTCCCCCCATTTTTTATATTTATATATATATATATTTTTGCCGTCATAGGTGGCTTTCACACTATCGGACATGGTAGCCTTCTCCATCGAAACTTACCAATCGAGTGGAAGCTATCACTCATGACCGTAGGTAGCCCTGATCCTCTGGTCACATATATATATTGCAATTTGCTCCCCCTGTTTTTTTATTGTAAAATTTTCTATGAATCGTCCTGGGTGGCTTTCACACTAGCAGTCATGGTAGCCTTCTCCAACGAAACTTTCCAATCAAATTGGAAGCTTTCACACATGTCTGTAGGTAGCCCTAATCCTCTGATTCAAGGAAAAATGTGATGCATATGAAAATATTTTTGTTTTTTTTTTTGTTATTCAGAGGGGAACAGCCATAGTGAAAAGGAAATAATTCCAATAAATTGTGCAATATCATTAATCAAAATCACATGCAATAATAATCATAGAGTGGAGTGAGCATTGTGCATGTGCATAAAACCTGAGTAGAACGAAGAATTAAAGACAGGAGGAAATCCCCAGAGACTTGCGAAGGGATTCGAATCGATTTGGGTCCAGAGGTTTGGTAAAAATATCAGCCAGTTGATTTTCGATAGAAACTTTATCGAGGACAATGATTCTCTTCGACTAACTCACGGATAAAATGATGCCTAATATCAATGTGCTTGGTTCGGGAATGTTGTACAGGATTTTTGGATATGTCAATTGCACTTTGATTATCACAATACACAGACATAGTGTCCTGAGAAATTCCATAGTCAGCCAACATTTGTTTCATCCAAAGAAGTTGAGTACAACAACTACCAGCAGCAATGTATTCGGCTTCAGCAGTGGATAGGGAAATTGAAGTCTGCTTTTTATTGTGCCAAGCAACCAAGTTATTCCAATAAAGAAGCACCCACCAGTCGTGCTTTTTCGATCATCGACACTTCCTGCCCAATCAGCATCTGAATATCCAGCAATATTTGTATTCGTGTCTTTGGTTAGCCAGATACCAAAGTCAACAGTTCCACGTACATATTTCATGATTCTTTTAACAGAGTGAATGTGTGATTCCTTTGGTTTTGACTGATAACGAGCACAGACTCCAACACTGTAAGCGATGTCAGGTCGACTGGCAGTGAGGTAGAGAAGACTCCCAGTCATGCTTCTGTAGAGTGTTTCATCCACATCTTTGCCAGACGCATCAATGCTCAATTTCACGTTTGAGCTCATTGGTGTTCTTGAATGTTTAGCAGATGTCATCCCAAATTTTGTCAAAATATTATGAGCATATTTTGATTGTGATACAAATATTCCATTGTGACACTGCTTGATCTGCAAACCTAGAAAGAAGGAGAGTTCTCCAACCATGCTCATTTCAAATTCACTTGACATGCTATCAGAAAAATGTTCAACCAGCATTGATGAGGTAGATCCAAAGACAATATCATCCACATAAATTTGAGCAATTAACATGTGAGGAGGTTCTTCTTTGATGAATAAAGTCTTGTCTACACTCCCTCTTTTGAAATCGTTTTCCAATAAAAAGACAGTTAGCCCTTTCATACCATGCTCTTGGAGCCTGTTTTAACCCATAGAGAGCTTTCTTGAGTTTAAACACATGATCCGGGTAATGAGGATCTTGAAATCCTTTGGGCTGTTCCACATATGCTTCCTCATTCAAGTATCCATTCAAAATGCGCTCTTAACATCCATTTGATAAAGTTTGATATGAAGAAACACGCGATAGCAAGTAACAGACGAATAGATTCCAATCGAGCAACAGGAGCAAATGTTTCATCAAATCAATGTCATCGATTGAGTATACCCCTGGGCAACCAGCCTAGCCTTGTTCCGTATGACCTGACCCAATTCATCGGTCTTATTCTTATAGATCCATTTGGTGCCGATGACGTTGGTGTGACTTGGTCTAGGAACTAATTCAACATACACAGTTTCTTTCAAATTGTTCAAGTTCCTCGTGCATCGCATTAATCCGCAATCATCAAGAATGACTTCTTTTATATTTTTTGGTTCAATTGAAGAAATATAGCAAAAATTACTTACCTCTTCGCGTACCTGTTTTCTAGTCTTAAGAGGACTCAGTAGCATCTCCAAGCACCTGAGAATAGGGTGGCTTTTCATTACCTTAGGTACAGGACGCAAACTTTTAGATGCACTTTTTTCTTCGAAATGCTGAATGATGTCCATAAGATCAGAAGTTGATCTTGATTGATCAATTTTCTTATCTTTGGAATCATTATGCGTTGATGATGTACTTGGATCTTCAAGCTTGCTTGAACTTGTGTTATGATCCTGTGGTATAGTAGGGGAACTAGTTAGTACATCGTCATCATCAGAAAAGTAATCTGAAGTTCCTGCATCATCAACGACCACATTAATCGACTCCATAACAGTAGTGTTCCTGAGATTATAAACCCGATAGGCCTTACTCGACATTGAGTAACCAAGGAAAAATTCCTTCGCCACTTTTTGAGTCAAATTTGCTTAGGTGTTCCCTATCCTTTAGGATGTAGCACTTACTCCCAAAGGTTCGAAAATACTTAACAGTTGGTTTGCGGTTACTCCAAATTTCATATGGGTCGATCTTGTTCCAGGCGTAGGTAAACTCTATTGATAATATGAACTGCAGTGTTTACCGCTTCAGCCCAGAAACGTTAAGGAATTTTTTTTACTGTGTAACATCACGCGTGCCATCTCTTGGACAACACGATTTTTTCTCTCAACGACACCATTTTGTTGTGGTGTTTAGGCGCAGAAAATTCATGTTTAATACCATTCTTTGAATAAAAAGACTCAAAGTAAGAGTTTTGAAATTCAGTCCCATGGTCTGAACGAATACGAAACTACACCACCAAAGGTTTTTCCTTTATCATTAATGAGCAAAGTCCATAATCAAGAAAAACTTCAAAGGTTTCGGACTTTTCTTTTAGGAAACGAACCCATGTAAGCCGCGAAAAATCATCAACGGTTAGAAATATATATTTCTTACCGCCAATGCTTTCAGTTTTTGTAGGCCCCATGAGATCCATATGAAGTAATTCAAATGGCCTGGTGGTGGTTAAGGCATCAACCTTTTTATGTGAGGACCTGATTTGCTTTCCAATCTGACAAGGACCACACACAATTGTGGGGGCTTTTAAATGTTTGAGCAGCCCTATAACTGTCTCATGTTTTGCCAAGTTATCTAGGTCCTTATGATTAACATGGCCTAGACGTTGATGCCATAAATCGATGTCATTGATTATAGCTGCATGACATGATATGGTATCCTCTGTGGAAACAACATAACAATTGTCAGAAGTACGCACGCCATGGAGAACATTATTTCCCTTTTTATCAACAATGAGACAGTCATTAAGAGAGAAATGAACTTCATGTTGTGAGTCACATAATTGGCTGATGCTTAACAAATTAGCTTTCAGACCTTAACAAAGAAAACATTTGATAAAGAGGACATACCTGGAATCAAAAATGTACCTTTTCCGATTATATTTGATTTGCTTCCATCCCCAAATTTTACTCTACCTCCATTACAGCTTTCCAATGAGGTAAACAAGGATCTGTTTCCAGTCATGTGTCTAGAACATCCGCTATCCAAGTACCAAACTTGCGAATCTGTGGCTTTGAGAGCAGTCAGGACCACATTGCAGCGAAGATCAGACTAATAACCCAGATAGATTTAGTCTTGATCTTTTGAGGGGTATTATTCCTCACCCCACGCTGATTATATATATGATATTTAAATTGATAACAATGTGGTCTTATGTGCCCTTTTATTCCACAAAAATGGCAGATTGGAACAAATCTGGGTTTTGACACATATTTGGTTACTCTTGGGTTCGCAAGGTGAGTATTTAGGTAGCACGCATGCTGGATTGCAATACTGATCCTTTAACAAAAACAGATTTACCTGATTGCTTAGAAGAAAAAGACTCAGAAATAAATCCAAGTCCTGTCTTATGTTTATCACTTCTTTGTTGCATCAGAATCTCATCAAGAGTCATGGATCCTTTGTTCATTCGATCAAGCGAGGATTTGGCTGAAGTTAATTCTGTAGAGCCATCCGAAGTTTTCCACAGACATTATTTTTCTCAGCCTCCAGCAAGTTGTACTCAGTTTGCAAGAAATCCAGTTTCTTTTTGACAGTCTCATATTGTGTAAGTTGAAGATTCCTTTTCTTTTCCTACAGCAATAACTTTGTCAGATAAAATCACACGTTGAGTTTCTAACTGGGTTACCTTGATGCGAGCATCACTTAGTTCAGCAGCAATGATTGCATTATGAGATTCTGAATCTTTCAGCTTTTGAGAGAGCTTATCGTTTATACGAGATAAACGTAATGAATCTTTGAGAAGTTTCTTATACACTACTTCAATATCCTGTTCTTCATCAGAAAGATCATCAATATTTGTCTCGTCATCTGACTTGGAATCCTTGTCAGATGACCCCTGCTCAAGAGATGAGTTAGTACTAGATATAAAAGCAACAAATTTAGCAGACTCAGATTGTGACTCAGAGTCACTTTTCTCATTCTCAGATTCTTCTTCTTCCCAAGAAACATTTAAGGCTTTTCCTTTGTTTTTTCTCCAGCCTGTTAGCACATTTAGAAGCTGGATGACCAAATCCTTGACATTCAAAACATTGAATGGGTTTATTAGCGGGTTGGGATGAATTTTTATCATACTTGGGCAGTCCTTTTGTTTTATTGAATCCTTTGTTCTTTGGAATTCCTTTTTGAGAGTTGGTTTGTTTTTATTCAGATATCTCTTAAAACGTTTAACAAACAAAGCCTCAAGTTCATCATCAAAATCATTATCAGATTCATCATCATTATTAGCTTTAGAAGACATGAGAGCAATACCTTTGGATTTTTTACTAGGGCAGTGATTTGCTACAAAAGTCTGTAAATTTCCAACAAGTTCCTCAACAGGAAGTTCATTGAGATTAGTGTGTTCCTCAATGGCAATCACTTTGGACTGAAATCTTTCAGGCAGAGATCGAAGAATTTTCTTTACCACTTTCGAGTCTGGAAAAGGTTCTCCCAGATTGAAACTTGAATTTACAATATGCCCAAGTTTGGCATTAAATTCATCAAAAGTTTCATCGTCTTTCATACGTATAGTCTTAAAGGCAGATGTCAGATTCTGAATTTTAGTTTGCCTGACAATATCAGTGCCTTCATGCACTGTTCTTAAAAGATCCCATGCTTTTTTAGCAGTGGTGCAAGTTGAAATTCTTTGAAATTCTGAATGAGAAACGCCATTGTACATAGCATTTATAGCCCTGTCATTCCAATGGGTCTGATTCTTTTCTCCTTGGGTCCAGTCAGCTACTGGTTTGGGAACAGTTCTCCCTTCAACAACAATTGTTGGGTGATTTGTAGCCATTCACTACTGTTTTCCAAACATCATGATCAAGAGAACGTAAAAACGCAGTCATCCTTACTTTCCAGTAAGCATAATTGCTACTACCTTCAAGTAATGGAGGCTTGGTGGTAGATGTGCCTTCCCTAGTGAATTCCATAGATCAAATCTGAGAGGATCGCACTTTAGAGTTGTGCAACTTGCTCTGCTACCACGTGACGGTTTTACTTAACCTTCTTTTTAAGCCTTAACACAGGCTAAGGTCCTTTCTCAGATTAACTTGTGAATTCCGAACACAAATAATTAAATAATTAACCTAATACAAGATAATTATCAATCACCACAAAATAGCACGAGACACAAGTTTTTACATGGAAAACCCAACTCGGGAAAAAATCACGGGTGGTAGAGACCACCTAAAGCAGAGCACTATAATATGAAGATTACAAGTGAACTCACTAGACCTTTGTCCCAGTTGCAACTCAACCTAAAAGGACTGTGAAGAACTTGCCGACGACCCGCCGTTCACCTTCCACGTGCTAGCTTGAAACCCACCTTGAATGTCCCTTCAAGGTGCTTGATCACAGGGAAAGAAAATAATTCTTCAGCACAATCTCCCTTGCATAATTAAGCCCACAAAACTCTGCATAAATCAATCTTAAGAACTCAAGTGAATAATAAATCTTCTGTGTCTTGTTTGTGGATGCAAGGGGTTAATAAATAGCCCATGGTTCGTGCAAAATCCTTTTAGTGATGAAACATGACTCTAGGAAGAAGTTTGGAATATCAGCATAGTAGAGTCCCGTTTGGGACAGAAACTCCCAGCTCGCTATAGCGAGCTTCAGCCTCGCTATAGCGAGACTGCATTCTGTCATTGACAGAACTGCTTCTCGCTATAGCGAGATTCAGTCTCGCTATAGCGAGACTGGGTTCTGTCAACTTACCTGTTGCACGAGGAGTCTGTCCGGGAAAGTCTCTCTTGATGTATTTTGTTTACGTTGGAACACTTTTAAGTGTATCAAGATCTTCCGAAGAGGTCTTCACAAACCAAATGCTATCTTCACAGTCCTATTCTAAAATAAATAGAAAATACAACTCGATTAGGACTCTGAGTTTTGTTCAAGATAGAAGAATTAGCCAACTAAAATTCTAACAATTTCTATATAAGGAAGGGAGCTCTAGGCATCAAACACACAAGCAAGGAGATTCTCATCCTCTTTACTTAAGCTTTTCATGTAATTTAGAGCAACTGTAAAGAGAAAGTGAGGAAAGCCTTGTAAAAATTAAAGATTTGGAATGGAATTGAAAGCTTTATCTTCTCCAATGGGTGGTTAATCCCTTTGATTGGATCTTATAGGTGAAGCTAAGTTGATCCTATTCCTTTTGCTTATGCTCTTTATTTTAATTCCCTTGTTTATGTTCTTAATATGTTAGAGTATATTTTTCTTCATTGCATTGCGCAACCCTCCATGCTTAGTTTCTATATTAGCATTCTTTTTACTATCTATGCTTAAGTTTGATAAATCATGCTCAGGAGTTAATATCTTTTGATGATTTATGCTTACTTTTGATAGATAGTCATTAGGAATCTATTCTTTTATGAAGGGAAGAAAATCTTAGCTATTAGATTGTTAATTTCTATCTTAGAGCTTTAAAGTTATATTTTTCAAATCTAAGCATTGATTTGTAATTAGATTTGAGTATTATTTTTTGGGAAAAGAGAAGAGCATTAGTGTTGGATTAGTGTCACTTAGTGGATTCTAGATGATTCAATCATTCCTTTAGTATTGCTTGTTGCTTATTTTACTTATTTTAATTAGATTCTATTCACATTCCCGCACACTTATTCACTTTTTTTAATTCTCACACTCCATTTATATTTCCACACCATCATATCCATTAGCTTATTTGTTCTTACCCTCTATGTGTTTGTTTTTATTCCCTCTTTGACTTTACACTATTTTAGCACACTTATTTTCATTTTCATCCATTCATTCCCTATCTTACTCGTTATTAGCTCATTTCTATGGATGTTTTTATTTTTATTTTATCTTAGATCTTTCACTTCTTTTTTTCACACTCATTCACTTGATCTATCAAACATTGCTCCATTGTTCTTGTATTAGCCTTGTCATTTTGCTTTTGTTATTAATTTTGTTATTAACTTGTTACTAATCTTGTTCTTGGTTTATTCTCACTTGACTTTTTCTATTTTTACTAACATCTCTTTTTTTTTTGTTTTCTTTTAGTTTGCAATTTTTTTTATTTCCATTGTTATTATCTTGTTTTGTGTTTCTATCGTTTTTTCTATATCCATTTGCATTTGTTAGCTATATTTGAGTTGATACTCCTTTTCATTGATCATTGTTATTTTCCTGGTAACGATCCTCATGGGAACGATATTCGGACTTCCATGGTCTATATAACTTGAGACAACTGTATACTTGCGGAAATTCCCATCAACTACCAAAGCTATTTAAAAAGACAAGAACACACATCCTTGGTTATTGCTGATCAGCTGGTTGTTAGGGACACAGGAATTTAATGAGCCTATTTAGATATAGAAACACTACATCTGTATCTTAATTGATGCAACTTGGGAAGGACCCAACCCTAACCTGATTGACCCAACCAACCAAAACCTGAGCCATGGTTCTAGTTTTTTCATCTCGGTTGACTCAAGTTCTTTCAAATTGGATTTGGTTCAGGTTTATGTTGGCCCAATTAGAAGTCTGACGCATTCCAAACATTATCAGGTCGGGTTGGACGCATTCTGGTTATGCTAAAACCAGATCCAGTCTACCTGAGTTGCAGCCAGATATCTATCTGAATATAATATGTACACCATTCTATAGCCCTGTTCTTTTGTTACGCACTTACTTTTCGTTTATGAATGAATGTCATATGTATGTATGTCCTTCTGGAAATTGAATGGGCTATAAACAGCCTAAATGGGGTAGTAAAGGCCCGTTAGTGGGCCAAATCTCGATTTGTATCCTAAACTAGCTAATGGGAGGGATGCGCTGTTCGATTCTATTAATTGGGTGGGCTCAGGCTAGGACCTTAAAAGCCATTGTATCAGGGCATGCACCCAGGGCCTATAATCATAAACGGGCCGATATTCTGGGTTCTATTGATCCAGCAAGAAACAAGCTTGGTTGAGGTCTACTCTCTCAGGTTTGAACTGCAAGAACAAAAAGAAGCATCATCTCTCCAATTGTGCTAGCCTTAAGGTTCTATAATTTTGTTTTGATCCAGCTGCATAGGAAGACCAGTGGAATGTTGCAACATGAGGGACGGCATAATTGATGAAAAGAGGCCCAAGGTCCATCAGTCACTTTATTGCAAGCCAAAGATGCACCTCCAAGTCAGGCCCATTGGAATACCATGGACAGATCCTACGCATAGCAAGTTATCTATCATTATTAGTCAATCTATAAGTTGTCTTCTGTAAGCAACCACTAGATAGCTGTGGTTGATTTTGAGTATCTATTTTAGATCATCGTTAAACGTAGTGTAGAGATTACTTTACATTAGGGTCTGTTTATGTTAAACATTATTGAATCGAAGAGGGTTTATAGTTTTGGTTGACTTTGTTATTGGAATTGCATTTTTGGGGATTCATCTATTTTGGGACACTTCAATTGCTTCTTGCATGATATCTTAGACCTTGTCTAAAGATTTTGGAGAGTGAATGGTGAAGATGTTTTGCTAGAAACTTTGTTTTGCAGGAGGGGATCGACCAATGATAGTCCCATTAGCCATTTTTCTTTCATTTATTTATCTATTCATTGATTCATTTTTACAGACTTTGGACTACTTCCTAGCTTGAATGTTATGTGCAATACAGGAAAAACACATACTGATCTGAAGAGTAAGCAAACAATACCATTAACAAATGGATACCAAAGTACTGTATGATGACAAATCAAGCTCATTGGCTCCAAACAAATCTAGTAAAACCAATATTATTTTATGAGCAAATGCAAGACATTTTTTTTTCTTCGGAATGACAACACGACAGACCGCAACTTCATGGTTGCCACAATAAGCACTTTCCAACTGTGCTATGACAAATTCTAAAGCAAACCAGAATATGATAAAAAGGGAAATTTACAAGTATAAAATTCCAAACAGATACTTGAGATGTATGCGAATCAGGCAGCACCCTTGAGCTTCTTAGCAATGCCAGCAATGTACTTTCCCTGGTAGAAAGCTTGCTCCAGTTCCAGTTCAGATGGCTGTCTAGAACCGTCACCAGCGAAGGTACCTGCACCATATGGGCTGCCACCCTTCACCTTTTCCATCTCAAACATGCCAGCTCCAAATGTGTACCCAATGGGGACAAAGATCATTCCATGGTGAACCAGTTGAGTTATGGCCGTCAATCTGCAAAAAAGCACCGAAAAAAATTCCTAGTTAAACATTTACAATGATGTAAATCCGTATATGTAGCAAACATCAGCAATCATGGTTAATCCATTAAAGTTTAGGTGCAAAGCTTGTCAGGATAGGGTGGATACTTGTGCATGCAAAACTAAATCCTTTAGGTCCAGCAATAAATTAATCTCACCAAATGCATTTCCACTGTTTGGCTGAAAAGTTTGGACAAATGAATCCTGCGAAATGCACGGTTCCACTTTCTGCTTCAAAACAATGCACAATGCTTGTTCCATCTTCTGGGGTGGAAAATTTTAATAAATGAATCCGTACCCAAAGGTACGGTGCTTGTGAAGAAGAAGAAGAACCCAAAATACAGGTTCTACTTGCTCAACAAGTCTGTCCCAACAAAAATAGGGTGCAGGTGTTGATTTGGGTAACCCCAAAACCATTCTAAATGAAGAAGGCTAAAACTGAAGTGTAGAGTGAAAGAGTATTAGATTTCCTATGATAGAAGACAATGTTGATCGAATAATGGTGATGAAGGTGGTAGACGATGGAATATCACAAGATTCTTTGAATCTTCCACAAAATGATGCAACACTAGTGCTGAATTGTGCAATATTTCCAGCTTTGAAATATGAACACTGCCCGATTGTTGACATCAAAGAATTGCAACAATAGGTGTGTCCAAAATCCAAACACTACTAGATTTTGAAGAAGTGTTTCCATATGTTGGAAACATAGATGGAAAACGTTATAAACACTTTTCCCTACTTTAAACGAGAGAACTTACGCAGTAGTCTCTTGCCCACCACCTTGTGATCCAGTGCTGTAAAAGATCCCTGCTGGCTTGCCTGCTAGCTGCTGTGATCTCCATAACCCCCCAGTTGCATCAAGGAATGCTTTGAATTGCGCTGCCATCATTCCAAATCTAGTAGGGAATCCAAAGATAAAGCCATCAGCTTCAGCAAGATCATTTGGTTGAATAAATGGCACATCAGACTTTGGTGGAGCGCCCATCTTTCCAAGCACCTCATCGGATAGTGTCTCCGGGACCTGTTCATAAGCCAGTTAGATTCAATAAGGGTAGTCCATGTTACAGATATCTATTCCATGATAATCTATAAGCATCCCTACATTACAGGATGATAATCATAGAAATGGATTATAAATATTGGACAATATGCTATGTATTAAATATAACAAACTGTGTATAACTTGGTATCAACACGTATCCTCAATATCGGCTGATAATATTGACTGCAACTGCTGCTATGACCAATATTACAGCCGCTTTGCCCATGCCGGCAGCAAAATTAATCTATTTTACAAGCGGTTTTTATTATATAGGTATTGAATTCTTAGGGTTTCCAAACTGCGTCATTATATCACAGGGGATAAAAGTGAAGGATTAATAGAAAAGATCCACGAGGGGTGATCAAACGATCTCGTCTGAAATAAACTAATTACCTAACCATCACCTTAGTAAATCAAATCTTAGAGATGTAATGGTCCCATCTAAATCTACACTTAGACCTTCACTCTTTACCTCTTCAAAATTCATTTCACAAATCCGGTTCACAATGGGCAGGACCAGCAGGTATATCTCAGTCGAAGGTCACTCAAATAATGCCATAGCAAGGCATCAAAGAAATTTCAGGTCTTGGGACATTGACATGTATCATCAAGAGTAAATATGAAAAAAGCAATGCTCTAGCGCGGATGTCTCACACGGCACTCCGTGCCGATTGCCTGTGGAGCCCACGAAAATCAGGTTGGAGATGGGGGATCAAAAGATCTAGATGGGGCCTACCTGTGTGCAAAATCTCAAGACTGTTAGATCATCCTTACCTCTGGATCCATGGTCCTTAAGTTTAATAGTTTTAGAAGGCATCATTGCGGTGAGACATTTTGATGAGTGTCAAAACCTGAAGCCCGTGACAATTGAAGGAGGGAGACCATTGGGGGTCCTAAAAGAAGGGGTTCCCATTCGATCATCCTAACCCCTTGATCCATGGACCTCAAGTTTAACGATTTTAGGATGAAACATTTTCTTATTTTTATTTTGATCCAATGGTCAGTCCCATTCGGATCGGTGTAAAAAACATCAGGCCTACGACATTTAAGGGTCTCACATGGTGCAGCCATGCAAGACATCTGCACAAGAGCACATATATTTATGTGCGACTGCGCGTACATTTGTGCACATATAATAGGTTATGTGACTAGAACCCGTAATATCATGATGTCATTTTTATAGGTTAATAAATCATATTGCCCATGTGGCATGTGTGATACAAATGGTCATAATATTTACATGCTTATAAAACTTAGTGGGGAGCAGTGGTAGACATTGCCATGGAGGTTGCATGGTGCCATATTGGTGATAGAACCATTCTAATTTAGGTCAGTACTTCATGATTATTTTAAACAAGACAAACTCATATATAAAAGAAGAAATTAGTGAGATGTGATAGAGAGTAATCTCAAACATGTTTATCATCTGTGAAAAAAAAAAAATACTTTGGAAGCATTTAGGACAGTTACAAAAAAATATTCATTGACAAAGCCTACTGATTTGCCTTCAGCTCTCTTGGGCTTCTAGAGTTTTGAGACTTATGACAAATAAATTTCACGTAATGTTAAAAATGAGTACATTCTCTGGGTCTTAAATACTCCACTTGAGTAGTTGCTCATGGCTTCTCTCAATTTCAAATAACTTTAGGATCTTTATATAATGAAAGGCAGCACTGCACCATCGAATCAGGGCAATTCTCCATATTCCTCAATAAATTTTTAAACTCTCCAAATGAGCAACATAACAATATCAGACACACATTGGATGAGACACCGTCAGATTCTTCACATATTTTGCTATTACAAATTTATACATTTGTTTTCATCTATTATCACTTGATTGTTTAGAGTAAGATTTGCTTATTATTTTATCCATGTTTTTTCATTTTAATTTTATGTGAAAATAAATGTTCAAATTTATTGAAACATTTATTCGATTTCACAAGTCTTATATTTTGGGGTTTTCCAAATCAATAACTCATACCAAAATTGGATCCCAAGGCATACCCACACTTGCAACTTAGACATTAGGTGGTGATGAAGAAAGACTAAATATAATTTCTTCTTACATAGTTATTAATATATTCATCATCTCCTTATCCCATGTATCTGGTGTGAGTTAATAAGAAATGAGAAGGGAGAGAATCAAACCTGCCATAGTTTGGCCTCAACTCCTTCCACAGATGCTGCACCTTTCTTAATCTCTTCTGCTAGCTTTGCAACATGTCCGTACATGGAATAGTAACTGCACAAACGTTTTAAATCTCGATCACCAATTCTAAGACAGGAGATGTTGTTGAAACACACGATAGTAAGAGTAGAAACAGAAAGAGAGAAATATTTCCGTGGTCTTTCTAAGGCTGCGAAGATTATCCTAGAATGATAAGTGTGGCCCCACTTGAACCTGGATCAGGGCATAATTTGGGCCCATTTGACTTAAGATGCACATATAAGATAGATTTAGCTAAATGGGTTGGAATACGTCCATTGCCCAAGGTGCGCCTGACTCTTAAAGCATTGGATAATTTTAAATGGTTGACATTATAATGTATAACTTTTTATATTTCATATTATCTTCACCAAATTGCGACTGTTTTGAACATTTTGGAAGGGCAACTTGTCATGTCTTTATTTGTGGATTTGGGATAGAAATCACACCAGGTGAATATCTATTGTGTATTTTCTGCTCAAAATAGGCAACATTATGATTGTAGACATTGAATTTGAGCAGTATAATGAGTTTTCCATTCTCAGTCTGCACCACATTCACATCTGAAAGGATAACAAGTTAATCTGCAAAAAATCCAAACTTCCTGCAATTTATAGGCATGCCAATATGCACAGTATCAGATTAGACAAGCTTTGGGTTTTGGAATATGCTAAGGCAAAGAAAACTAAGAATTACAGGACAAAGTCTTCCTAGCAAATAAAATAATCCATATCTATATAACAGAATTGAGTGGGTGTATATGAATAAATTAATATACGTGTTGCCACATAGTTGATGGCTTAAAGGTGTCACTTTTCATGGTCAACTTAGGAATAGAACAACAAGCTTAGAGTTTTTATTTATTTATTTATTTTTCAGTTTTGACTTCATATTAAAAGAGATGGAACAAAACCAGAGTAGAATCAAGTTAGGTAGAAAGCTTTTAATATATATGATGCAGCTAGATGTATACCATATATGGTAATGGACTACACTGTCTGTATCTGTAGAGGTATGCAATTGAGCATCCCCCTGGGTGTAGCACCATTTTTGACTTTATACCTTCCAATTCAATGTCACTCCAGTGATAAAGATTTTGGTGCAGAATAGAAGTGTGCTACCAAAATATTCATAATGATGGGATTCTGAGGCTTGGAAAACATCCAAAAGCTGTGTGAATCCTGAATCTCATTTACAATTCCAATTGATGGTATATTCACACCCTTCTCTCCTAAACACTTTCAGCAAGTTTGGATCTGAAGTAGAAAGTAGCTAATTCCTTTAAAGTGGACAGAGGAAAACAGGTAGAGGAGAAAACTGAAGTAAAAAATAAATGATTTAAGTTGTACCACTTTTTTTATGTTGACCAAAGAAGAAGGGAAAAATGGAAGACAACCTTTTTGGTGAAGTTCTTTAGAGAAAATAAACTTTTCCTACTACTTTGAATGTTGTGCCTTTTCCTCTAGTAGAAGAGAAAAGGATTCTCCTAGCACACCACTAAAATAAATTACCAGATTTGTGAATCACCTTCTATCCAGAGAAAAGGAATTCTCCATTTTTCCCCCACATTAGAAAGGCACCCCTTATCTTTAAGAAAACTTCTCAGTTTTGGATATCATAAAAAAAAAGGTAAAAAAGTTCTGGTTTGAAACCAATCTAATGAGGACTCCACCAAAACACAAATGAATTAAAAAGAAAGAAAAAGAAACAACCAATTAAGAGTGATGGAGGAAGACTCACTATCCAGATTGGTTTTACATGAAAGGAAACTCTGAAAATGATGGCACCAGAATCTCTCTAGAAACAATACTTATCCCTTCCAAACCTAACCCTTTGATGTTGACCACAAGGTCTTGAATATAAAACCTTATGAATTCAACACCTTTGAGAAGGACAGATGTACACGTATGTCTCAAATGTCAAATAAAGCAATATTCTCTTGGATTGAAGCAATATCCTCTTGTTTTTGGGATATTTATTTTGGATGGAAAGCTGCTTAACGGGCTAGATTTTATCGTTTCTGATTATATACGTACAATACATACATACATATATATATATATATATGTATCTATATATCTATATAATAAAACATAAAAAGAAAAAAGAAAACTTGTATCAATGTTATCCCTATCAATAGAAAAAGAGAAATGCTAACCACCCCACCTTCCTTGTGTTCCATTGTTTCCCTCCATATGGTGATCTATGTGGAAATTAGAGAAACTACAGTTGAGTAAAATTCACCGTAGTTTTTAACTTCTAGAAGAGAAGAGAATGATTCAAGTTCAAATTCAAACTAATCTTAATTCTTATCTCCAACAAAAACAATCCCTACCGTCTCTCCCAACTATTCCTACTACATCTAACAAATCAATACATCAACAGTGAACAGACTGCGAGGGAAAAATTGTAGTAATTTGAAGCTCTTTACTTTCTACTCCATCCAATATAAAGGAAGACTTAAAAAAAAGTGAATATTTCTCACATGGAAATCAGTGGGAGTTTCCATCAATGGAGTATCCTGATCACTGACAAGTGGTGTTAATCACCACATGGAAATCCGCAAGGAAAAGCAGTGAAAGGTGAGGGCGGACTCATAATACTCACAGATGTACAAGAAGCTATTTTGTATCCATATCTGATTCATGTATGGATTTGAGACCTAATGAAATTTCGTGGGGGCGTCCCCTACTTAGCGACGCGCTGTATGGTCCAGGTACAGTGATAAGTGAGCAAGGGCTGCTGCATCGGCGCCCAGGTGCAGTGCTAAATAGGCAAGCGTCCTCACACTTTATTGGACGAGTGTGGGGGGTAAGGAAGCTAGTCCAAAATAGACGGCCGAGATTGGGTACTTGGAACAGTGGGAGCCTAACTGGAAAACTTATGGAAGTGGTGGATACAATGGAAAGGAGACGAATCGCAATTGCTTGCTTGCAAGAGACAAGATGGGTGGGACACAAAGCTATAGAGATTGAGAGGACTGGGTATAAGTTATGGTATACGGGACTTAATAGATCGAGGAATGGGGTCGGCATAGTGGTAAACAAGGACTTAAAAGGAAGATGTAGTTAATGTAAAGCGCTATGGAGATAGGATTATTGCAATTAAGTTAGTGTTAGGGGAAGAGATAGTGAACGTAATTAGTGCTTATGCCCCCCAAGTGGGCTTAGGAGATGGACATAAGGAGAAGTTTTGGGAAGACTTGGAAGGAGTGCTACTAGAGATACCCCAAGGAGAGATGGTCTTCATAGGAGGAGATTTGAACGGTCATGTAAGACACGACGTAGATGGATACATAGTACACGGGGAAAATGGGTACGGTAATAGAAATGAAGAAGGGAAGGATATCTTGGAGTTTTCAGTAGCTTATGATCTCATGGTAACTAACACCTTTTTTAGGAAGAGAGAGGAGCATTTGGTGACTTATAAGAGTGGCTCATCGAGGACACAAATTGACTTATTCTTAACTAGGAAAAGAGACTGCTTAGCTTGTAACGATTGCAAGGTTATACCGGGGGAGAGCTTGACTTCCCAACATATGTTGTTGATCATAGATGTGCAGCTACAAAGGTGGACTAGAAAAAAGAATTTGTATAGATGCTCAAGGACTAAATGGTGGAACCTAAAAGGTGATAAGCAACTAGCTTTAAGGGAAAGAGTACTAGAGGAAGACGTTTGGGCGATAGATGAGAGTGCAAATAATATGTGGGATAAGGTAGCAGAGTGTATTAGGAGGGTAGGGAAAGAAGTCTTAGGAGAATTCAAAGGGGGTGCTTCGGTACAGAAAGAGGCATGGTGGTGGAGCGAAACCGTCCAAGACAAGATAAGAGTAAAAAGAGAGTGCTTTAAAACTTGGCAAAAAGATCGAAATGAAGCGAAATTGGAGAGGTATAAAAAAGCAAAAAGAGAAACCAAAAAGGCAGTTAGTGAGGCCAAGGCAAAGGCATTTGAGGAGCTATATAGGCGACTTGACACTAAGGAAGGCGGAAGAGAGATATTCAAGCTTGCTAAAACCAGAGATTGGCGGACCAAGAACTTAAACCAAGTTAAATGCATTAAGGATGTGGATGAAAAGGTATTAGTAAAGTAATAGGAGATAAAGAAGCGTTGGAAGAGCTACTTCTACAAGTTATTTAACAAAAGCAGTAGTAGTGACATACAATTGGGGCAGCTTATCATTTCTAGAGAAGAAGCGAATCATATGTTTTATAGGAGAATCAGTAGGGAAGAAGTTAAAGAAGTATTGAAAAGAATGAATAATGGGAAAGCGGTTGGGCCAGATGGTATCCCTATTGAGGTCTGGAGGTGCTTGGGGGAGGATGACATTAGTTGGTTGACAAAGCTTTTTAATGTAGTGCTAAAGAGCAAGAAGATGCCAGATGCATGGAGGAAAAGTATTCTTATACCCATATACAAGAACAAAGGAGATATTCAGAACTGTGCGAACTATCGCGGGATTAAATTGATGAGCCATACGATGAAATTATGGTAGGGAGTTATTGAGAGAAGACTAAGAAGAACAACAAACGTTTCAGATAATCAATTTGGTTTCATGCCTGGGAGATCAACCATGGAGGCTATCTTTCTCCTGAGGAGGTTAATGGAACAATATAGAGAAGGTCAGAGAGATTTACATATGGTGTTCATTGACTTGGAGAAGGCCTATGACCGGGTTCCTAGGGAGATTCTTTGGAGAGTTATGAAAAAGAAAAGAGTGTGTGTCGCATATATTGAGGCGATAAAGGATATATATGATAGAGTCGTGACATCTATAAGGACGACTGGCGGCGAAACTAAGGAGTTTCCTATCACGATTGGTCTACACCAAGGCTCAGCGTTAAGCCCGTACTTGTTTGCCCTAGTTATGGATGAGATTACAAGACATATCCAGGATGAGGTGCCGTGGTGTATGCTATTTGCAGATGACATTGTTTTAGTGGATGAGACGAGAGAAGGAGTGAATGCTAAACTAAAATTGTGGCAGAAAACATTAGAGACAAAAGGGTTTAGGCTAGTCGATGCAAAACGGAATATATGGAATGCAAGTTTAGTCAAAGTAGGACACCTGGTAACATAGAAGTAAGTTTGGGCACACAAAAAATTGTAGAGAAAGAAAACTTTAGGTACCTTGAATCTATGGTGCAACAAGATGGAGGGATTGATACTGATGTAAGTCACAGGATTCAGGCCGGGTGGACTAAATGGAGGAGTGCTTCGAGGGTCTTGTGTGATCGGAAAGTCCCCCTCAAGGTTAAAGGAAAGTATTATAAGGTGGCGGTACGACCAGCGTTGTTATATGGATCAGAGTGGTGGGCAGTAAAGCATAATCATGTCAAGAAGATGGAAGTTGCGGATATGAGAATACTAAGATGGATGTGCGGGATCACGAGGAAAGATAGGATTAGGAATGAGGAGATTAGAGGCAAAGTAGGAATAGCACCAATTGGAGATAAAATGAAAGAAAATCGACTGAGATGGTTCGGCCATGTTAGAAGGCGTCCAACGGAGGCACCTGTTAAAAGGTGTGAAAGCATGGAGATTGCCAGGAGTAGGAGAGGGAGAGAGAGACCCAAAAGAAGAGGGAGACCCAAAAGAAGTTGGAAAGAAACTATTAAACATGACCTTGCCTACATGGATCTAACGGAGGATATGGCCCTAAACAGATTTGATTGGCGTCGTCAAATCCATATAGCCGACCCCACCTAGTGGGAAAATGCTTGGTTTGGTTTGGTTATCTGATTCATGTATCAACAAAATTTTCATTTACATCTTAGATTCAAGAAATTTGTGCTGTCTTTGGAAGTCCACACAAAACCCCTTTTCGCTGAAATTGCATGAG
The DNA here is from genome assembly GCA_012931725.1 of Litsea cubeba. Lineage (NCBI taxonomy): Eukaryota > Viridiplantae > Streptophyta > Magnoliopsida > Laurales > Lauraceae > Litsea > Litsea cubeba. The sequence goes on along the minus strand of CM022953.1, from coordinate 24,424,657 downwards.
TTAGAACAAAAAGATCACTTGGGGCTAAGAAAAAAAGTCCTTCCAAATCAGATCAAATCCAGAACAGAACACAACTGCTAGAAACTCTGTGCGAAACAGATTTTGTCCAGATTCAGCCACATTGTCTGATCCAATACTGATATGGCGGACATCCAAACAGACTCCAACTAGAAAGGAAGCAAGTTGAACATATTACTCAAAACAAAAGACAACCAAAGAAAGATATTTCAAATTTAACCAATTCATTTCTTTTAAAGAATAGCTGACTTCAACTTAATCAAGAATCCAATAGCAACACAAATCAAAATTTCTCATTTTCCAACAATTTGAACATCATTCCCCCAACGCCTTACAGGCAAAGAAATCAATTGGAAAAAAAAAAAGTTTGAAGAAGTCAAAAAATCTGAAGATCACATCATTGTTATCATTTCTATAATTATAGAAGATAAATTATAAAATCTAAAAAACAGAGGTTCTCAAACACTTGAAAAAATTGTACCAATAATTAGAAACCCAAATTACTAGCAATCTCAATAAAAAAGGAATCTTTGAGCAATTCAGGGGAGAATGTTAAAATCAAACAGAATTTTCAGGAAATCCAAACCAAACCCATCAACCAAAACAACCCAATGAGCAAAACCCAGAAAGGAAAACTCCCAGAAATCAAACAAAGCCAACAGTGTTGTCTAAATGCATTTGAAAGTAATAACGGAAAGGAAAAAAAAAAAAAAAAAAACACAAAGAGATAAATAAGAGGAGAGACTTTAGGAATGCTTACACAATATAGACTTTAGTTGCCATTATAGGGAGATTTGGAAGAGCTTTTTTCTTCTCTCTTTTACTAACTTCTCTGCTTTCTGAGAAAATGAGAGCTGAAAGAGAATCGATGGTAAGCAACGAGGGAGGAAAGGGGTATTTATAATTTTATATTTCCCTCTCTCTAGATCTATCCATCTGTATTATGTTGACCTTGGGATTAGTTATAGAGGATTGAACAAATAGTGAATAGGGGCTGATTAAGAGGCTAGTGGATAGTGGGAGATTCATAATAATTACATAAGGTTGATGTCACCAGCCATCATCATTTACATTGAATTGAAATTTTATAGAAAATGAAGTTGTGTTGAACTTCTCTTTTACTACTTTTTGATTTTTGGCCCAGCTTAATGTTCACGTTTGTGCAATTTCTTCTCTACCTGCAAAAGAAGAATGGATTTTTCTGTAGTATTTGAATACTATAAAAGAGATTTATAAAAAAAAGTAATTAATTTTGACCCATAACGTGAAAAATTATTTTCTATGAGAGGTCAGAATATGTTTTATTTATTTATTTATTTATTTTTATAGAAGAGAAGAAGTGGGAAGTACGTGAAATCAGTTTTCTACAAATGTTTCAGAAATCTACACTAAGGATATATATATATATGAAAAATATTCATGTGTATCCATCCTTCACCATGTTGTGGTGAGGGATAACATAGGGGAGCCGACTTTATGATACATCCGAACTATCTACATACATAAAACATCCTTAAGTATACTAGGTTCATCAAGTTTTCACTTATCCAAATTGATTGGACTGTTGGATCGAAGGTCGATTTTTTTTTCTTTAATATAAAATCGTTAAATTTGTGGGCCATGAATGAATGGGTTAAAGGCATGGATTGGCCTCAAACTTAATATATGGGTCCATTTAAGATGTCTCTTTCCATCCCCCAAGTCCCAGAGTAGGGCCCTACCTGGGCCCTATTAAGTTTGTCCACCACCATATGGTGAGGGAATGATGCACATAAATATCCCCTATATATATATATATATATGAACAACGAGGATTCCTTGTGGTAGAAAATAGAAATTGATTTTCTTGCACTTGCTATTATTTCACTCGAATGGATAAAAGGGGAAAGGAGTTATTTTGCACAACTCCGCAAAAAATAATTTTCTATTGGGCGGTGGCAGGCAAACCTACATATACTATTGGGACCGTCGCTCCCACTGGATCCGAGTTTGCTTTAAAAACCCATATGAAAATATTGGTTCCGCTTCCAAAATCTATATGAAAATCCTAGACCCACCCCTCAAAATCCACAAGAAAATTTTGGGTCTGCCCCAAAACGCCACTACTGTATTCGACTTGTCTCCCTATAATGGAAATCCTGGGCCCATGACTACCGGGTGGGAAAGTTGTTTTGGAATTGCTTTTTCATGGCATTCTAGAGAATGAATCTGTTGTGTTGTGTACGCCAACATTGCATAAACACTGGGAGGAGGAGCTCAAATTTCTTTTTGTTAGACAATCGAGTGTCAGATCTAAGGCTACCAAATGGACATTGTAAAGAGCAAGTTTCTTATCTATTAATCTAGTTGTGGTATTAAAAGAAATTGAATGGTTATCGTTGTTTAGATTGTAATATCATTTTAGATGGATAAAAGTAAAACCCAAAGTTCATCTTCCCAATGAGTTCACAAACACAGACTCTCTCTTTAGTATTGAACAAGCAGTTAAAGATCTACATCTATAGTTCCCTCTCGTCACTTTAATTTTACTTCATTTTCAATCCTGTTCTATGTCATTGTTTATGAATTGTACAACAAAAGGCAGACAAAATGTGTCATACATGTTTGAGTTCTCTAGTTGTCTCTTTTGCTTGTGTTGGAAGGTGGGTCTTTTGTTTTTCTTTTAGATCTTTCCTTTTTACAATGCTTTATCTGAGATACAGGACTGCACCCATTTCCCACGACTAGGCACTTGCACATTGAGAAAGACCAAACCATTTGTGGGCTGTTTTTTAAAATTTGGGCCCTTAGTTAACATTGCTCATTTAATTAATACCAGCGTGCACGAATTGAATAGATGGAATTTATACAGTGAGTGATTATATATGAAGAACAAAGGTGAATTTTAAAAAATGAATATAAAAAAAAGTCTTATCTTCTATAAAAATAGAATCAAAAGAAGATAAAAAAAAAATTATATCTACTCATCACCGTTAGTAATTCATTTCTCATCTTCCTTTGATTTTATATCCATTATAGAAAGGTTATTTGATGGTTATTTTTGAAAAATCACCCATGATCTTTATTATTAACCACTCATAAATCTTATATATTCAATTCCTATGCATTCTAACGTAATCAAATGGGTCATAAGAAATTAGTAATGGTAAATGATAAAAACAATGGTTAGTTATAAGTGACTTTGGTCAGTTAGAAGTTGAACGGCTCCTTAACCGAGTGGTAAGGAGCATTTGTTCTTTACCTGGTTGCCCGGGGCTCTAACCATTGGTACGTCATTTCTTTCCGTTTGTGGGGGTTCCTTTCCCACTTGTGTAAGCTTTCTTCCCGTTTGTATAGGATTTAAAAAAAAAAAAAAAACTGTCAATTATAAGTAACTTTGGTCATTTCAATACTTCATCCCATGGTAAAATAAGAGATGATTGCATGAAGAATAATAGGATTTCTACCGAACCATTAATTAATATGGGCCGGTTCCCATTACTTTACTGGAGGATGTGGACTTTCAAAGAGCTGAAAACCGGTGGATGGAATTGAAGATTTCTTTTGAAATCAAAGCCATCAAGAATAAAACCATTCAATATGTTTAAAAAGAAAGTAAATAAAAATTGGTAGTTGGAAAGTTTGTATTAAGTAGTTTTAATTGACTTTTTCTCCCCAACTGTGCGTTGTTTGTTGAAATTGAATTCTGTCTATTTCTTTATTCCAACTTGGTCCTGTTTTAGCTTCATATATGTGGTCCATGCATCAGATACAATCAGCCATTTAGACTTTTTGCATCAGATATCATATGCCCTTATAATACAAAATTAATGGGCCTGCATTCAATGTACCAAGATGATAGCTAGAACTAAATCAATTTTCAATTGTATAACCGAAAAGAAATAATACAAATGGAAAAGAAATCATAAAACTAGAGAAAATCTAGAATCTGAACACTTGAATTGACTCACATTTTTTTGGGAATTAAATTTTATAATTTCCTATGGAAGGATTCCCATTGAAGGAGTAAAGAGTCAAGGGAAGAGATCTCAACATACCATCAAAACCCAAAGATTAGGAAACAAACTATCATCATCTACTATTGAAAGAGGGAATTTTTTTCATGGTCCCTTCTGGATCTCTGTTTTCATCCTTCACCCCTAAATCCTTGGATAAAAACATATTTTCAAGAAATCAAGTAGGAATTTGTCAAAGTCTTCATAGTATATAGATCATGTGACAATCTAAGCTCCTCAAGATTGGACAACCACAACCATCCGTTTTTCGGCAGGCTTCAGTAAAATTTTAACCACTGTTCTTAACCACTCATGTAGTAATCACCAGTTAAAGGGGTGTCAACTTTCCTACAATACACCATCATTGGTGTGTGGGGATATTTCCGAACTCGCCGGATGACTGGCCGGATGCTCTATCTCATGCTCCGGCGCCAGCTAGGCCGTCTCGGCAAGGCCCGTCCTAACGTCCGCCAGTTCGGCCAAGTGCCCCACTCCGGCCAGAGACTCATCTCGGCCACTTGCACGTCATTTCCACCTCGGCCAGGACGCTCCCAGCTCGGCTGAGCCCCACCTCGGCCAGGTCGTCTCCAGCTCGGCTAGGGACTCCTCCCCGGTCCTCCACTTCGGCGTCTCTGCAGGGTCTCTAGCCAAGTCAAGGTCCTCTCCGACCTCGGCTCCCCGACCTCAGCATCACACCCTGACCTCGGTCAGGGTGCCAGGGCTAGCCAAGGCAGGGCCTGACAGCTATCCTCCCATGGACACTCCCGCACGCAACAGCACGTGCGACAGGACAAGGGCACGCCCACGCTCTCTGACAGAGCCTCCCATGCCGCCCACGTCCTCTGACAGAGCGGCGTCCACAGACGCCAGGGTATGGCCCGATGCGACACGACATGTCACGATGGGACAGCTCCCTGACAGGGTCACCTCCTTGTCTCCTCTCCTCCTCTATAAAAGGGGCCAAACCAGAACAGCAAAGGGACCCTCTCTCCCGTCCGAGGGAACCACTGGTATCACCTCCTCTCCCAAAATCTCCTCCTACTGTCCAGTACACACACTGACTTAGGCATCGGAGAGCCCTGCGCTGCCCACAGCCAGGGTCCTCTGACCTGTTTCTTCTCCCTCTTCCAGGTTCTCAGGCATCGGTCCTTCCATCATCAACGAGGAGACGGGGAGCCTCAGCCTTCGTCCTCCTCAGTGAGTAGCAAGAACACCACCCCCCCGGGTCCGTGAATTTTTGTGCACTTACAATTTGGCGCCGTCTGTGGGAAACGCTACAAAAAGCCATCTTCCCAAACACCATGCCTCGGAGAACCAGAAAGGGAAAGGAACCGCTGACACTGTCGACACAGCTGCCGACGGTCCCCCACCGGGAAAGGTCAAGAGCAAGATCTAATCCAGCGAGCGTCCGACAGCAGGGTACTCAGTCGGGTTCATCCTCTAAGGGTTCGACCTCGACCCCACCTTCCAAAAAACGCACCCTGAAGGACAACGGAAGCAACCAAGCTCCGGGCAACAACCACGACACCAGAAAGTGGCTTGATCAACGCATCGAGCAAGCAGTACGACAAAACTTGGAGGCTGCCGGTTTCGCTCGAGTTCGGCCGAACTCTGACGATCTCGGCACATCTCCCCTCTCTCCAGAGATCAGGAGCTTCCCCCTCCCCGAAGATTTCAAAGTCCCGAGGTTCATCGTTTACGATGGAACCTCGGATCCAGCAGCACACCTCCGGCACTTCACTCAGAGAATGTCGGTGTGGGGCGATGCAGGCCACCTGAACTGCAGAGTCTTCTCCTCCAGCCTCGGGGACCTCCCCCTGAAGTGGTTCTGCGCACTCCCCCAAGGATCAATCAACAGTTGGCAGCAGCTCCGGAATTCCTTCATGACGAAGTTCCAAGCTCATAGGGTCGTCCCCAGGTCGGCCGCCGACCTGATGGCCCTCAGAATGAAGCAGACCGAGAACGTCACGCAGTTCGCCAAAAGGTTCTGGACTGTCTACAGCCAGATCGAGGATACTTCAGATGCAATGGCGATCCTGTCTTTCCAACAAGCCCTCCTGCCAGGCAACGAGCTACGGAGGGATTTGGTCATGCATCCCGTGGTCACTATGGCAGCTCTGATGACCAGGGTAAACCAGTTCGTCAGGCAAGAAGCAGACGAAGCCCGAGCCCAGAAGCATGTCAACAACAATCAACAGGCAGCGTCCATCTCGGCGGACGCCTCCATCTCGGCGGATGCCTCCAGCTCCGCAGCAGCCTCCATCTCGGCGGACGCCTCCATCTCGGCGGACGCCTCCATCTCAGCGGATGCCTCCAGCTCCGCAGCAGCGTCCATCTCGGCGGACGCCTCCATCTCGGCGGATGCCTCCAGCTCCGCAGCTCCGTCCATCTCGGCGGACGCCTCCATGACAGAAGTCTCCTCCAGCTCGGGGGGCTGCTGAAGCCTCCTATCACCCGTCAGCTTTGACCGCCCGTCAGCTTCGATCGCACGACCCTCTACTGTCGGCTTCGATCGTACGACCCTCTACTGTCATTTCGACGGCACGGTCCTCTGCTGTCAGCCTTGATCGCACGGTCCTCTACTGTCAGCTTCGATGGCGCCGTCAGCTTCAGCGACACCGGTACGACCCTCTACTGTCGGCTTCGATCGTACGACCCTCTACTGTCATTTCGACGGCACGGTCCTCTGCTGTCAGCCTTGATCGCACGGTCCTCTGCCGCCACTAGTCATCCAGCGCTTCGTACCCCTGGTGACGAGCCAGTGGGATCTCCATTGCGTGCGGCAGGCGCATCGCGGCCCTCGCGCCAGATGCCCGGCACAGGCCCCTGGTGACGAGCCAGTGGGATCTCCATTGCGTGCGGCAGGCGCATCGCGGCCCTCGCGCCAGATGCCCGGCACAGGCCCCTGGTGACGAGCCAGTGGGATCTCCATTGCGTGCGGCAGACGCATCGCGGCCCTCGCGCCAGATGCCCGGCACAGGCCCCTGGTGACGAGCCAGAGGGATCTCCATTGCGTGCGGCAGGCGCATCGCGGCCCTCGCGCCAGATGCCCGGCACAGGCCCCTGGTGACGAGCCAGTGGGATCTCCATTGCGTGCGGCAGGCGCATCGCGGCCCTCGCGCCAGATGCCCGGCACAGGCCCCTGGTGACGAGCCAGTGGGATCTCCATTGCGTGCGGCAGGCGCATCGCGGCCCTCGCGCCAGATACCCGGCACAGGCCCCTGGTGACGAGCCAGTGGGATCTCCATCGCGTGCGGCAGGCGCATCTCGGCCCTCGCGCCAGATGCCCGGCACAGGCCCCTGGTGACGAGCCAGTGGGATCTCCATTGCGTGCGGCAGGCGCATCGCGGCCCTCGCGCCAGATACCCGGCACAGGCCCCTGGTGACGAGCCAGTGGGATCTCCATCGCGTGCGGCAGGCGCATCTCGGCCCTCGCGCCAGATGCCCGGCACAGGCCCCTGGTGACGAGCCAGTTGGATCTCCATCGCGTGCGGCAGGCGCATCTCGGCCACGCGCCATATGCCCGGCACAGGCCCCTGGTGACGAGCCAGTGGGATCTCCATAAGTGCCTCTCGGTACTCATTCTCCAGCTCGGCAGTCGTGTTACTCTCCAGCTCGGCAGAAGCACACTGATACAACTTAGCAGTAATGCCAACCTCTAGCTCTGGTCCATTGCCGGCCAGCCATCCTCCATAATACTTACCTTCTGACCTCAGAAGAGCAGTCTATTGAGCTCAGAAGCTGGGGGGCTATTGTGTGGGGATATTTCCGAACTCGCCGGATGACTGGCCGGATGCTCTATCTCATGCTCCGGCGCCAGCTAGGCCGTCTCGGCAAGGCCCGTCTCAACGTCCGCCAGTTCGGCCAAGTGCCCCACTCCGGCCAGAGACTCATCTCGGCCACTTGCACGTCATTTCCACCTCGGCCAGGACGCTCCCAGCTCGGCTGAGCCCCACCTCGGCCAGGTCGTCTCCAGCTCGGCTAGGGACTCCTCCCCGGTCCTCCACTTCGGCGTCTCTGCAGGGTCTCTAGCCAAGTCAAGGTCCTCTCCGACCTCGGCTCCCCGACCTCAGCATCACACCCTGACCTCGGTCAGGGTGCCAGGGCTAGCCAAGGCAGGGCCTGACAGCTATCCTCCCATGGACACTCCCGCACGCAACAGCACGTGCGACAGGACAAGGGCACGCCCACGCTCTCTGACAGAGCCTCCCATGCCGCCCACGTCCTCTGACAGAGCGGCGTCCACAGACGCCAGGGTATGGCCCGATGCGACACGACATGTCACGATGGGACAGCTCCCTGACAGGGTCACCTCCTTGTCTCCTCTCCTCCTCTATAAAAGGGGCCAAACCAGAACAGCAAAGGGACCCTCTCTCCCGTCCGAGGGAACCACTGGTATCACCTCCTCTCCCAAAATCTCCTCCTACTGTCCAGTACACACACTGACTTAGGCATCGGAGAGCCCTGCGCTGCCCACAGCCAGGGTCCTCTGACCTGTTTCTTCTCCCTCTTCCAGGTTCTCAGGCATCGGTCCTTCCATCATCAACGAGGAGACGGGGAGCCTCAGCCTTCGTCCTCCTCAGTGAGTAGCAAGAACACCACCCCCCCGGGTCCGTGAATTTTTGTGCACTTACAATTGGTGCAGCTCATCATATTAATGGTGTAGATTATGACACTGGGGACTACTTTTTCAAATTGACTTCTCTGACTTTTATTTTGTTTCAAACTTCCTTCATATATATAGAGAGAGAATAAGCTATTCAGATTAGTAAACGAGATGCAGGTGCATTGCTCCTGGACGATATAAACTCGAATCTAAATATTTCATGAACTGTTTTCTTGATTTGTGAGCATCAAGAAATTATCTTATGATACATTGACTCTTCTTATATAAATATCTATATGGATATATATCCTGTCCATATCATATTATATATATTGTATTGTATAACATACTTTAACATGGTCTGGGTAGTAAAAGGCTCATCTGGAGCCAATACCAATCCTGGGATGGGGATGGAAAGCTCTTACAATGAAACTTAGGGATGTATATAATATCAATCCTATGTCCTTATCAGATCATAGTAATCCCATGTTTTGGAAAATCCTATCTTTTTATATATGTACTTTTTTAGGTTTGCAGCTTCAATTAAATAGTGAGTGATGGTTAACAGTTGGGTGAGGGTCAACTTTCACCTTGTCTGTGTGTGGAGGCAACTTGACCATAGGTCCAGTTAGAATATCTCAAATTAAGAGAGATGGCATGGCTCTTATGTGTGGAACACTTGAATATTTACAATCCTTTATTGACGATGTCGTGCTGACTGCACTTTTTCATGATCTAACCATCCATATATATTATACAGGTCTCGAATTAATAATTATTGGTTCAAATTTCATTCCAATTAGAATAATATTCACTTCCTAATTTTAGTTTTATTCACAGAGCGATCGGCGGTATATGTTACTTTGACTAAAGCAAAATTTGATTCTCAAGCAATTGCAGGGCCTGCTTGGACCGAATCATGTACGTGGACGTGACGATATATATATATATATATATTTTTTTTTTTTATTTCCACACACGTGATCAGACGCTTAGACTAGGATTAATAAATGCATATAATTTATAGTGAAGATTTTGAAGGGTTAACATTTCTCTATTCATGTGTACAATATGTATTTTTGTTTGGGATATTGCCCGTAGAATGGCATTTAGGCCTGACAATGACATTCACTCATTTAATTGTTAAAATTTAAGTATTTTCCACAGAATTGTCCATTTGATGTTCTACGGTCATGCGATATCGCATATATCCGACTGCGTGATATCCTAAAACGTCATGTAATATTATACATATCACCCTGTGCGATATCCTAGGGCTGTGCGATTTTTCACCATTATTGTACGAACAAACTCTTTGAAAAATATTTAAAATTCACCTGTTCTGGGGTCAAATGTCGTGTTTAAGGGTAGTTGTACATGCAATATCCCTTTTTCTTTTAAGGTTTGAGATCACTTTCTTTTTCTTTTTTCTTTTTTTAATCATTTTCTTTCTTCTAATAGGATCACTTGCCTTATTCTCAACAACATGTTTTTTTTTAACGGTAACTTTATATTCTTTAAAAGAGCCCTCTTCTTTTTGTGTTTTTCTATTTATTCTCAAAGGCATTGGAAATTGCCTTTCATTTTGCTAGAAATCATCACATATCCCCGACGGTTGCTCCTCTTTCGTTATACTAGCATAAATCCCGGTGCAATGCACATATTAATCTCGTGCAAATTGATTAATAAATTAAGTTAATCACCACAAACCCATCACAAACTAAAGTAATTGCTTGTATATTTTACTAATAATATCATAAATAGTCTTATAGTTAAAGAAAAAAAAAACTCCAAATATGTTGCAACCCACTAATCAAACAAAAAAAGGGAAAAAACCAAAAAATCCATCAGATTATCCAAATCCGTGATTTTAAATTATTATTTGATTTAATTAGCTAGCACAAAACCATGTGCGATGCACATGTTAATCTCATACAAATTGATTAATAAATTAAATAAATCATCACAAATCCATTACAAACTAAAATAATTAGTTGCATATTTTATTAATAATATCATAAATAGTCTTATAGTTAAAATAAAATAAAATAAAAACTCCAACTATGTTGCAACCCACTAATCAAACATATAGGGAAAAAAACCCCCAAAAAAACATGAGACTACCCCAAGCCTAGATTTTAAATTGTTATTCGATTCGATTAAGATGATTTGTATCAAGGATAAAAAATATGTTGGGCGTGCTAGACAAAACTCGTCTGAGTGGAGGGTTATGAGGTCTTATATCTGTTGAAAAAGTCTTTATTTAAAGAAAGAAAGAAGCCCCAATGTTAAATCCAAAGTGATCTCATTATTGATTATATTGACAATTTTTTAAGAAAAGCCTCTAATATTAAATCCTCATATTCTAAGCCCTATAAAAAAAAAATCAGTTATAAAAACACATTTATATTGACATCAAAAGTTGCAAAATATCATAGTACTGGAACCGGAAACCATATATTGATAGATGCTGAGGTAAATAGAGAAAGAAGCACGGTGGAAGAGAAAGAGAGAAGGGCGTAGAGGAGAGTTAGGGAATGAGGCATTTCACCAATAAAGAGTAGAAGTGGTGGAGGAAGAGGGACGCATACAAATCCTTTTGTTTTTAGATGGAACAGATTAAGTAAAGAGGCGGGGCTCATATGCTGACGTGGATCAATGGAGAGAGATATTTGACATTCCCAACCGTTTTCCAACTTTAAATAAGAAAAATCATGTTTTAAATTCCATCCCATTTAGGCATAGAATGTAATTATAACATCTACCCCTTCTTTTTTTTTGGGGGATTTGACCGTACGGGTTATATAATACCCCGTATTCCTCAAGACAGTGTTGACAGAAAAATAATCTCAAAGTAGGATATTGAACAGTGGAATTTAATTTTTACTCCAGTTTTACTCCTTATGAAAACGTTTGGTGTGATATCGTTCTCCCCTGTTCTTTCCCCTACTGCCATTGTTCCTCCTACTTCTTTTCCCAATGCCTCCTCTCCATCGTTTTCCACTGACCCTTCTGCAGTCATCCATTCTTGGAGAGGAGGATCGGCTACTGCGCATCGTCGATTTGCGAGCTGCTCTTTCCAGAAAAAAAGGACCTTCAGAGATCCGTCCAAAGGAGAAGCAACAGGTTGCGCTGCATCCCCAATTCCGTTGCAGAAGAAGAGGCCAGGTTGTACTACAGCTGCTCTAGTTACAGAACAAGAAATCAAATGGAGGAAGCACAAACTGAATTATTGATTCAATGCTAATTGTGTGATATCACAATTATATGCAATATCGCACAAACTGAATAGTCAAATCGTTTTTCTTCCATATTCCCCTTATCGTTTTCCTCATTTTTTGTTGTAACTCTCTCCATCATTAAAAGAGGTTTTTTCTATCAAGTAGGAATCCATGGAGTAAGGCCTAAGATGAACCAAGACAAAAACCACACAAAAACTATGAGTCTAATTGATCCGAAAAAGACTCCTTCCGTCGTCCGAAAGGATCCGAAAAAGGGTGACTCATCATCATTATCTTCTTGATCTATTCTATCTCGAGAAAAGGAAATGGAGTGTCTCCATCTTCTTGATCGTCTTCAACCTTCTTTTGACTTTCAGTTTGTGCGATATCGCATAAAATGTTTTCATAGTCGATTCCAGACCATGTCGCAAGAGTCTTCTTCCTTGATATGATTTCTTACTCTGTAGAACTTGGCCTCCTCTTTTGCAAAGGAACTTGGGACGTAGCGCAACCTGCTGCTTCTTCTCCGGTCTCCAGACGGATTCCCGGCAATCCTCTTTCTCCGGAGAAAGCAACACGCAGATCGGCGATATGCATATCGGTGATGAAGATGTAGTTTGTGCAATATACGTTTTCAGAAGGGGTAAAACTGGAACAAAAACTGAAGTTCCACTGTTCAATACCCTACTTTGGGATTACTTTTCAGTCAACACTGTTTTGAGGAATAGGGAGTATTAAATAACTCGTACAGTCAAATCCCTTTTTTTTACCTCATTTTCTCTCTCCAAAACACAATATTTACCTGGGTATATATTGTGAATTTTTTTTTTACAAAGACCGACCACTCATTGCATCATGCGAATTCACCTATTAAGGCCCACATGTGGTTATGCCAATCATGGAGAGGTAGAGAAATTAGAAAGATCCTAATCAGTCACAAGGATGTGTAAAATATCAATTCTATCAGTTTGTCTCAGCTCTTGATATATGGCCCCCAACATTAATGATTTTAGAACATATTATTTGTTATTTATTTTTTTTTATTTTAATCTAATGGTGAGTGATGGTTGGATGAGTATTTATCGGGGTGGGGGTTAGCCCAGAAAATAGACTGGTCCACCCATCCAAAAGGTCCTTATCAGTATTTTTGTGTATTTGTGTCAACAATATCAATGCTAAAGATCCAATTATTACCTAGATCCACATTATTCGGGTACTCCATATTAGTGGGGAGTAGAATCTGGATAAAAATTTAGGTTGGGCCAAATTTTGTAGGCAAACCTGGACTTTTAAAGTTTTTTGAGTATGAGTTTGTCCCTCTTATCTCAGCTAGTCCCTTGCTTTTGTTGTTCGGGCCTAGTTTGGGAACTTTACATGTAGAATGAAGTGAAGTGAAACATCGAATAAAATATAAGTTAGTTGATTTAATAGGGAGACTTTTTTACTCTTTTTTTAAATTGGATGATATTCTGTCATTTAATGGAGAAAAGATATTTCTTTTTTTATTTTTATTTTTATAAAGAAGGAGAAAATTTTGAATTTATGTAATTTTGATATGACTCTTTAGTCTTTTCTTGTCTGGAAAATGGAGGCATTATGCCACCTTCACTTTAATTGAATTTGTATACTTTTTGAGTCGCCTTTTACGTTGGAAATTTGCTTGCCTTTGGGCATTTTTTTAAAAAAAATCTTAAAATAAGAAAAATCTTTTAGCTCATTTTGAAAACAAGTTTCCATCTTTCTAAAGACACATAAATCTGCAAATAATACAACAGCGGGCCACTTTATAGCAACCGTCCATTTGCATCTTCCATTCAGTCCCTAGGTACAGTTAATAAAATTAAGACCTAGAAATACCCAGATGGAAACTTCTTGTATTCATGGAATAAAAGAACCGAAAAGAAAAGGAGAGAGGGTTATTGGAGAGATAAAAATGAGGAAAAGAGAAAGAGGAAGTGCTGAGAGGAGATTTCTAGAGAGGAAAAGGGAAAATGGAGTTGCTGTACTGATGGATTTGGATGAGGAGACTCCGACATGCGGCCGGAAATCTATGTGCATTCCGGCAATTGGGAAGCTCCGCGTATCTCTTCGCCCCTTGTCTCTCCTATGGGATGGAAAAATGCAAACCCTAGGGCTCCCTTATCTTATTTAGACAAGTCTTAAAGAGTCACACTTACTGGAGACTTCTTCGCCAAGAAACTCACATCCACTACTCCTATTGGGAGTCTTATTGGTGGGACCAGATCAAGTCTTACATTGAGTGTGATTATATTCTCTATTGGCATCAACCCTGCTTGATCTGACGTGGGACCCGTGGCATGCGGGCCACACGATTTCCTATAATCTCCCACTTGGCACGAATGCCATGTACATCAAATATATCTCAGTCCCATGCACATCACATGCCTTGCAAAAACCTCTGCAGGCAAAGCCTTGGTGAGAGCATCAGCCATCAATTCCTCTGAAGGCATATAGAAAATTTCTATATCATTCTTTTCAGCCTTCTCTCTAATGAAGTGATACTTTATCTCAACATCTTTTGATCGACTGTAAAACTTTGTCTCATTCACCATGGATATAGCAGATGTGTTATCTACGTTCATTGGGACAGGCTCTTTTTCTCCAATTATCTCCAAATCAGTTAGGAAATATTTTAACCAAAGAGCCTCCTGGACTGCTGTACTGCAGGCTATATACTCTGCTTCAGCTGTTGACATAGCCGTAGAGGTTTGTTTCTTGCTACCCCAAAAAACTGCACCTCCTCCGAGGGTAAACACATAGCCGGTTGTTGATTTTCTCTGGTCTAAATCACCGGTCCAATCTGCATTTGAGTAGCCGCGCAGTTTCTGGACTTCACCTTGATAATATTGGTGAAGATTCACTGTTCCTTTGATGTACCGCAGAATCCTCTTAACCGCATACCAATGCTGTAATCCTGGGTTACTTAGAAATATGCTTACGAGATCCACGGCGAATGCAAGGTCTGGTCTCGTACACAGCATCGCATACATGATGCTGCCCACAATTTGAGCATAAGGTTTCATTCTTATCACTTCCTTATCCTGTTCGTTTGTGGATCCCTGATCACTGGACAATTTTATGCTCTTGCAGATGGGAGTGTCAATTGGTTTACACATAGCCATATCAAACCGTTTCAACACAGTTTCCAAATAGGATCTCTGTGCGGACGATCACGGGTTATTTCAATGCTAAGGACATACTCTGCCTCACCCATGTCTTTCATCTCGAATCTTGACTTTAACCATTGTTTGATTTCATTTATGGCTTCCAATTGATCACCAACAATCAAAATGTCATTCACATATTATGACAAATATAAGTAACCACTCCCACTGCGTTTAATATAGAAATATGTGTCTGCATTATTGGGGACAAATCCTATTTCACCTATGGCCTGGTGAAATTTTTTATACCATTGTCTCGAGGCCTGTTTTAATCCATACAATGCCCTATTAAGTTTGTATACTTGTCCTCGTGACCTTGCACCACAAACCCCTTGGGTTGTTTCATATAAATTTCTTCTTCTAATTCGCCGTTCAAGAATGCGGTTCTCACATCCATCTGGTGCAATTCAAGGTCACGACATGCTACCAATGCCACTAAAGTTCGTATGGATTGGAGTTTTACGACCGAAGAAAACGTCTCCTTGTAATCTATTCCTTCCACTTGTGTGAATCCCTTAGCTACTAACCGTGCTTTATGTTTATCTAAGGATCTATCCGACTTTAGTTTCTTTCTAAGAACCCATTTACATCCAATGGCTTTTTAATCTTTTGGAAGATCAACCAATTGCCATACTTGGTTCTTTTCAATTGATTCTATCTCCTCTCTCATAGCCTCTAACCAATACTACGCATCCTGTGCTTTTTATCGCTTGAGAGTAGGAGTTTGGATCCAAATCTTGCACGGTTTCCAATAAACTGCAATAATCATCTAGATATGCCGGTTGTTTCCTCGCCCGAATCGGCCTGCCAATCGGCTCATCGGGTTATTCAATCACCTTAAGTGGGCCCTGGCCAGGAACTGTAGGTCCAATGTCCTCTTCATCGGAACCCCCACTTGCTTGAACCCCCTTGCCCTCAGAGATTTCATATAATTCCACACACTGTGGTTCTACTCTAGGACTGACCGTCGGATCCTCAAGGAAAAACACATCTCGGCATTCCATGAGTATCCTATTATCGCGATCATACACACGATATCCTTTAGAATGGAATGGGTAGCCAACGAAAGAACAATTTTTCTTCGTTTTTGCTTGCAGTTTATGTCTTTCTTGTGGTGGTAGCATGACATGTCAGGGCAGCCCCAAATTCTCACATGTTCTAATTTTGGTTTGGCACCAGTCCATAATTCATCCGGGGTCTTGGGCACACTTTTGGAGGGTACTTTGTTCAAGATATATTGTGCCGTGTTTAATGCTTCTCCCCACAAATACAGCGGAAGTCTCGCGTGGCTGATCATTGACCTTACCATATCCATTAAGGTCCTATTCCTCCTCTCAGTCATGCCATTTTGTTGTGGGGTATATGGAATCGAATATTCATGAATGATTCCCTCACGTGCACAATATTCTTTAAACAAGTCCGAGGTACATTCACCCCCCCCCCCTATCGGATCTAATCCGTTTTATTTTCTTGCCCTTTTGATTTTGGACCTCAGCAGCATATATTTGAAACATTTTTAAGGCCTCATGTTTGTGTTTAATCAGGTACCCATAACCATATCTACTGTAGTCATCAATAAATGTGATAAAATAGTCCTCCCCCGCTCTATTTTGGACATTCAATAGTCCACAAATATCAGAATGAATTATGGTCAATATTTCTGAACTTCTATCTCCTTTTGGAAATGGTTTCTTGACCATTTTTCCACTAAGGCATGGTTCACATATAGGGTACTCCACTTTACCTAAATTTGGTAAAAGTCCATCCCTAACTATTCTACTTATTCTGTTTTTGTTAATGTGCCCAAATCTCATATGCCATAACATAGCAAAACCATCCATGCACACATTCACACACACAGAATAATGAGAACTAGATTTTATTTCATCATTCAGGGTGTCCAGCAAATACAATTTATCAGAAAAAAAACCTTTGACTAAAACTTGACCGCGCATGCCAATTGTAACCTCTTTATCTTTAAATCTGATTTTGAATCCATTCATAGCTAACTGGCTCACAGAGATGACGCTCCTCCTCATAGCTGGAGCAAAGAAAACATCGGAGAGATATAGGGATTTTCCAGTTGGTAAGGGAATTTTGACTTTCCCTACACCCAACACATCACAGAAGGTTTCATTCCCCATGTAAATACTTTGATCTCCCGGTTTCATCTCTTTGAATTCGACAAACCCAGCCTTGGTTCTTGATACATGCCTGGTGGCTCCTGAATCAATCCACCAATTCTTATCATTGGTGTCTACCATCATGGACTCTGTGACCATCTCAACATAATCACCATGTTCTTTGGTCACTTTACCTTGATGGTTACTCTCACCCCTTTTCTTTCTGCATTGAGAACTAAAGTGCCCAGGCTTCCCGCAGTTAAGCAAACACCATTCTTAGGCCCTTTCCACTTTTGATTGCCTTTGAAATTCATTTTATTTTTCATATTGACAGTTAACGCACCGTTATTAGTCTTAGTTTTAGCAATCATGATAGAGTTTATAGGTGTTACACCACGGGCAGCCTGCCTTTGTCTTTCAGCAAGTAATCTAACTTCAACCTCACTAAGAGTTACACCTTTTTAGAGGCTAAGGGTCTGAGACACATTCTCCCACGAAGTTGGAAGACTCATCAGCAAGTACATGATTTAAAAATCTTCGTCCATTTCCTTTCCCAAGGCTGCTAGGTTACTATATCGGACCGCCATTTGATCAATGCGATCCCTTATAGCTGATCCTTCTGGCATCTTATAGTTAACATATGCGCTGAATGCCTCCATCAAGTTAGATTTGGAGGTTTCATCATATTTGTTCATAGCATAGTCATAGATTTCTTTAGCAGTGTTAAAGTGCTCAAACTGCTTTACCAAATCGCTGGATATGAATCCAACCAGAAGATGCCTCGCTGATTTGTTATCAAATACCCATTGTTCATACACATCATGATCTTCCTTAGGGGCATCATCAGCGGGTTTGGAGATCGGATCGGATTCAATCACATATTTCAATCCGTCAAAATACAGCAATGCGTCCATCTGACGCCTCCACACGGCTAAGTTCTTGCCGTTGAAAATATCAGCCTTAGCAAGATCATGCAATGCCGATTTGGAAGACATAATTACTACTGAATTGAAAAAAAGGTTTAGATACCGCTGACCGTTAAAGGAGAAAAATCACCCTTTTTTATGAACCGGTGGACCGTCTTCCTTTTGCTGCCACTGCGTAGATCTGCTCGCAAGGATTCCGCAGAAACAAACCGTTCGTCGATCGGAGTCCGGATGCTCAAGATATCGCAGAGCAAAGTTTTGACGGTCGAAAAATTTTCCTGCCTGTGTCAGCAGTCTGCTGACGTCGTACCTGCCAGTCGCCTGCGTCAGCCGCGCGTCAGGTTGCAGTAGTTGGGCTGGCGCTCCAGGTCAGATCCATGTCAGGTTGGGTCTGATCTAGCCCAATCTGTAGTGAGAGAGAGATGATTGACTCTCTTTTCCACCAAAAGATTCCTTTCCAATGCACGGGACCCAAGGCAAGATGAGGGGAAATTGGAAAAGAAACGAGACCCACTCTCTGTTGCTTTTCCTGATGACGCACTTGGTGCTTTTCCTGATGGCAGATATGTAAATGTGTCCCTTTTCCTGTTGCCGCCTTTACGTGCACGCTTTCCCTGATGACGTGCGAAACCTGAGGCGACGCTGGTCTTCTTCCTCTCGACTTGGGTTTGCAGAGAAAAACGAAGAAGGTTGGGTCTAACGAGAACCTTAGATTTAGTCCTATCTAAACCGCGACTTTACGATCCAAACCGCCGAAACGCAAGGTACCAAGCTCTGATACCAATTGATGGATTTGGATGCGGAGACTCCGACATGCGGCCGGAGATCTATGTGCATTCCGACGATTGGGAGGCTTCGCGGATGTCTTCTCCTCTTGTCTCTCCTGTGAGATGGAATAATACCAACCCTAGGACTCCCTTATCTTATATAGACAAGTCCCAAAGAGTCACACTTACTAGAGACTTCTTCGCCAAGAAACCCACATCTACTAATCCTATTGGGAGTCTTATTAGTGGGACCAGATCATGTTTTACATTAAGTGGGATTGTATTCTCTGTTGGTATCAGCCCTGCTTGGTCTTACGTGGGACCCGTGGCATGCGAGCCACACGATTTCCTACATGTATTTTAATCTATTGATGGAAAGTGGAACTGGTTTTGAGATGAAAGGTCTAAAAAAAGTGGAGAGAATAAAGGAGGCAAGTTAAGTCTAAAAAAAGTGGAGGGAATGAAGGAGGCAAGTTAAGGTAGAGAAGGGAATTTGGGACGGAAGCTGAAAGGCCTCAAAAAATGGAAAGAGAAAAGGAAGAAGAAATGTGTGTGTTTTTTTTCTGAATATTTTCTACAGAAAAACACTTTGTGAAAGTGAACACTATCATGAAGTTGAGTGAAACAGGTGATGACCATCCATGTCTTTGAAGAGCGGGCTCCACCCGATGGGTATTCAAAAGTATTTATGCTACATCTACTAACGCTTCAAGGTTTTGGTAGTTATAGTTAGTTAAATAAATTTAAAATGGTATCAAAGTCAACTGGTCATGAGTTTGAATCCCAAGAGAAACGACTCGGCGCGAAAAAAGTGCATGACACCAAAAGTGCTCCGACCGGGTTCTACATGAAGGGAAGTATTGAGGAGAAGGCTCCACTCGAGAGGGTATTAAAGAGTATTAATATTATGCTACCTCTACTAACGCCTCGAGATTTTGGTTGCTATGGTTAGTCACCACCATCTTGGAAACATCCTCATCTTCATGACAGGTGCCAAGATGAGATCGAAGCAACTGCTTATAAACTTGCTTAGAGTAATGGCATTTTGGGAAATTAAAAAATAGAGAGGAAAGTGACCGGCAGGAAGGGGTTTTGGCCGGATTGTCTTGATTTGAAAAGCTTTTGGAAAACTTAAAGGGCCATTTTTAAAACTTAGATATTTTTGTCCTATTTTGAAAACTCTCAAAAAACATAAGCCCTATCTTGAAATTTTCTCTAAAAGTTTTTTTTGGCTGACTGAGTTATTGGAATTGAAGTTTTTGGGCATTCATCAATGTTGGAACAGTTAAATTTCTTTTGCTGAATGTCTTAAGACCTTGAAGAGTGAATGGTGAACGAGTTTTACTAGAAACTTAGTTTTTGCAGCAGAGGATCAACCAATGTTATTTTCATTAGCCATTTTTCTTTCATTTATTTTTAGGGTTTTTACCTGAAAATATACGTTATGTGACCAGTGCACCGAACAGGGAATATTATGCAAACATGCACCTAACAAGGAATCCGTACAGAAAAATTAATTTTTTCCACCATTTTTTTGGGTGGTCGCTATCGCCCTTCATTTTATGTGTTGAGGGTCTCAGTCGACCCTAAGCAGGCATAAAATCATCTTCTTCCTTCTTCCTCTCTTACCCAAACTCAATCCAATGAAGGAGCATATACAAACACACACTCAGAGGTCTGCCCTTCTGATGTTGAGATGACTTTTGGGGCCCATTTGGATGTGTGCCAGTTCATGAAGAGTTGTGAAATGTAGGGGAAATCACGGGTGTGAATAAGTTTTACTATATCCAATCGCAATTGCCCCTTCATATAATTGAGAGTTTTACATCTTTTAAATGGACGAGATAATGGCCAATTTTCTCTTATGTTCAAAGACTAGATTGGAGTAAAACTTCATCCAGCACCTATCAAAACACGGATCTACAATTCTCATCCACCCCCTCCCCTTGTGTGGACTCAGTGTGCCCACAAAATCATCATCAGTATTTGCTCAAGTGGCATACTAATGATGCAAGGCAGGCTCTCCCATAGAAGAGCTGTCACGATGCTCCTTCCATGACGAATGTTTTAAGTTGCGGCCTTGCCCTTTGTAGGAAAAAAACACTATATCAGTTTCAGTCATTGTAAGTTATCCAATGCAGAAAGTAACTTAAAAGATATTTACAAGCATCGACTATAATCGTCTTATTGAGAATTTCATTTGTTTAATGTATTGTGAGATTTTCTTACTTACAGTTATGATTTGGACAAAATCAATGTATCCTGAGCATCACAAAATCAGTCTTGATACTAAATTATATTAAAATAGATCAACTACATGTCATTTGCACCACCCTCACTGGAATAATCTATTATTGCACCAATTTTTCTTGTGATGCCCATCTTTTACTATATCAAAAAGTACAAAACAAACCTCCTTCGGGGTCCACCGAAGGCTTGATAAACGGTCTGAATCATGACATGCTGTTGACATAGCAAGAAAAAAACATGCGGCCAAGCTACTTAGTATGTCTTCAAGGGAATAAATGCGGACAACGGACAAGCGAGTCTTCCCTCTCTCCATCGATATTGTTGGATTGGGTTTGGGGAAGAAAGGAAGAAGGAAGAAGGAAGAAGGAAGAAAGAAGAACATGAGTTTATGCCTGCTCAGGGTCGACTGCGACCCTCACTTGTTATAGCGAAGGTCATCGTCGACCCTCAATATATAAAATGAAGGTTGATAATAACCACCCAAAAAAGCTGATTTTTCTGTACGAATTTCCTATTAGGTACATGTTTTCCTAATGTTTCATGTTTGGTGCACTAGTCATATAAAGTGTTTTTTCCAGTAAAATCCCTTTATTTTTTATGTGTTCACGGATTCAGTTTTATAGAATTTGTGTTCACGGATTCAGTTTTATAGAATTTGGACTACTTTCTAGCGTGCATGTTTAGTGCAATACAGAAACAACACATACTGTAAGTGTAAGCAAACAATACCATAACGAATGGATACAAAAAAAAAAAAAAAAAAAAAAAAAAAAAAAAAAAAAAAAGGAGTACTGCAATATTGTCAAATCAAGCTCGTTGGCTGCAAACATATCTAATAGGCCCCATATTATTTTATGACCAAAGGAAGATTTTTTTTTTTTTTAAATGATAACATTAAGGTCGACAACCTCATGGTTGCAACAACAACCACTTTCTAACTGTGCTAGGACAAATGCCAAAGCAAACCAGAATGTGGTAAAAAAGGAAAATTCCAAAATTCCAAACAGATACTTGAGTGTACGCAAATCAGGCAGCTCCCTTAAGCTTCTTGGCAATGCCAGCAATGTACTTTCCCTGGTGGAAAGCTTGCTCCAGTTCGAGTTCAGATGGCTGTCTAGAACCATCACCAGCGTAGGTACCCGCACCATATGGGCTGCCACCCTTCACCTTCTCCATCTCAAACATGCCAGCTCCAAACGTGTATCCAATGGGGACAAAGATCATTCCATGGTGGACCAGTTGAGTTATGGCCGTCAATCTGCCAAAACCACCCAAAAATTCCTAGTTTAACATTTACAATGCTGTAAATTAGTATACATAGCAAATGTCAGCGACCATGCATGGTTAATCCATTAAAGTTTAGATGTTCATTAAGTTACAGAGCTTGTCAGGATAGAGTGGATATGCTATGATAAAAGACAATGTGGATGGAATAAGAAGCATGGTGGAGAAGGTGATAGAAGACAACGTCACAAGATTCTTTAAATATGCTGAATGGTCAATATTTCCACCTTTGAATATGAACGCTGCCCAACACGTCAAAAATACACATTGTTGAAATCAAAGAATTGCAAGAATAGGCATGTCAAAACTCCTAATACTCCCTGAAGTTGAAGATCTGAGCTTCCCATTAGTTAGAAACACAGATGGAAAACAACATAAATGCTTTTCCCGACTTTAAATGAGAGAACTTACGCAGTAGTCTCTTGCCCACCACCTTGTGATCCAGTGCTGTAAAAGATCCCTGCTGGCTTGCCTGCTAGCTGCTGTGTTCTCCATAACCCCCCAGTTGCATCAAGGAATGCTTTGAATTGCGCTGCCATCATTCCAAATCTAGTAGGGAATCCAAAGATAAAGCCATCAGCTTCAGCAAGCTCATTTGGTTGAAGAAATGGCACATCAGACTTTGGTGGTGCGCCCATCTTTCCAAGCACCTCATCTGATAGTGTCTCCGGGACCTGTTCATAAGCCAGTTAGATTCAACAAGGGAAGTACATGTTACATATATCTATTCCATGATAATCCATAAGCATCCCTGCTACATTACAGGATGATAATCATAGAACTGGATTAAAAATATTGGACAAAATGCTATATCTTGACCACAACTGTGTATGACTTGTATCAACTCGTATCAACAATATCGGCTGATAATATTGACCACAACTGCTGCTATGACCAATATTACAGCCGCTTTGCCCATGATGGCCGCAAAATTAATATATAGCTAGGTACTGAATTTAGGATTTTCAAACTGTGTCATTTTATCGAAGGGGCTAAAAGTGAAAGATTAAAAGTAAAGATCCACGAGGAGTTATCAAAGGGTCTCCTGTCTGATATAAAATAATTACCTAACCATCACCTTTATGAATCAAATCTTAGAGATGTAATGGTCCCATCTAAATCTACAACTTAGACCTTCACTCTTTACCTCTTCAAAATTCATTTCACGAATCCCGTTCACAATGGGCAGGACCAGCAGGTATATCTCAGTTGAAGGTCAGTCAAATAATGCCATAGCAAGCCATCAAAGAAATCTCAGGTCTTTGGAGATTAGCATGTATCATCCAGAGGAAATCTGATAAAAGCCATGCTCTAGCGCAGATGTCTTACACGGCACTCAATGCTGACTGCCTGTGTGGCCCAAGAAAATCATGGTGGAGATCGGGGAAGATCTAGATGAGGCTTACCTGTGTGCAAAATCTCAAAACTGGTAGATCATCCCGACCTCTGGATCTATGGTCCTTATGTTTAACTGTTTTAGAAGGCATCGTTGCGGTGGGACATTTTGATGAGTGTCAAACCTGTGGCCTATGACAATTTAAGGAGGGAGACCATCGGGGGTCCTAAAAGGAGGGGTTCTCATTCAATCATCTTAACCTCTTGATCCATGGCCCTCAAGTTTAACGATTTTAGAATGAAATATTTCCTTATTTTTATTTTGATCCAACGGCGAGTCCAATTCGGATCGGTGTAAAAAACATCCCAAGACATACCTACACTTGCAACTTAAGAAATTAGGTGCTGATGAAGAAAGACTACATGTAATTTCTTCTTACATAGTTATTAATATATACATCATCTCCTTATCCCATGTATCTGGTGTGAGTTAAGGGAGAGAATCAAACCTGCCATAGTTTGACCTCAACTCCTTCCACAGACGCTGCACCTTTCTTAATCTCCTCTGCTAGCTTTGCAACATGACCGTACATGGAATAGTAACTGCACAAACATTTTAAAGCTTTGATAAGACCGGAGATATTGTTGAAACACAATGATAGTATTAGTAGAAACAGTTCTACCAAAAGAAAAAAAAAAGGTAGAGACAGAAACAGAGAAAAATATTGCCCTGGTCTGATTAAGATTTAAGGCTGCCAAGATTATCCTAGAATGACATGGGTATGGCCCACTTCAACCTGGATCTGTGCATAATTTGGGCCTGTTTGACTTAAGATGCACATATAGGAATTTATTTTTTAGGAAATCACGGAAAATTTAGTCCATTTTAATTTTTCATTTTCCGTAACGAAAAGCGGCGGCACCAAACATACATTTTACTATAGTGTAAAATTTAATTCCTTTACTCCTTACTTTTTCCTCAAGAAAACTGACTACACAAAAGATGCCCTTAGCTAAATGGGTTGGAATAGATCCATTGGCTAAGGTGTGCCTGACTCTAATAACGATTGGCTAATTTTAAATGGTTGACATTATAATGTGTAACTCTTTATATTTCATTATATTTCCTATTATCTTCACCAAATTGTGACTGGTTTGAACATTTTGGAAGGGCAACTTATCATGCCTTTATTTACGGATATGGGATAGAATCATAGAAATCACACCAGGTGAATGTCTATTGTGTAATTTCTGCTCAAAGTTAACAACATTATGATTTTAGGCATTGAATTTGAGCAGTATAATGAGTTTTTCATTCTCAGGCTGCACCATATGCACATCTGAAAGGATAAGTTAATCTACAAAAAATCCAATATTCATTCAATTTATAGGAACGCCTATGTGAACAGTATCAGATTAGGCAAGTTTTGGCTTTGGAGAAGGCAAAGAGAACTAAGACTTACAGGACAAAGTCTTCATAGCTAATAAGATAATCCATAGCTTTGTACCAGATTGAATGGGTCTATATGAATAAACTAATATATGTGTTACCTCATAGTTGATGCCTTTAGGTGTAACTTTAATTTCATGGTCAACTTAGTAACAGGACAACAAGCTTAGAGTTTTTATTTATATATTTGTTTTTCAGTTTTGACTTTGTACTAAAGGTGACAAAACAAAACCAGAGTAGAATCAAGTTAGTTAGAAAGCTTGTAAAGTAGTAATGTAATACATATGATGCTTCTAGATGCATGTTTACCATTTATGATGATGGACTACACTGTGTCTGTCGAGGTATGCAATTGCAAATCCCACTGGATGTAGCACCATTTTTTACTTATACCTTCCAAATCAATATCAACTTTAAGCACTCCAGTGATAAAGATTTTGGTGCAAGATAGAAGTGTGCCCCCTAACATTGCATCCACATTATGCAAGCCCCACCACCACCCCCCAAAATAATCTACCAAAATATCCAGAACTTGAAAAACGAGCAAATGCGGTGTGAATTCTAGTCGATGGCATATTCACACCCCTTCTCTCCTAAAGTCTTTCAGCAAGTTCGGATCTGAAGAACTAGAAAGTAGGGAATGCCTTTAAAGTGGACAGAGGAAAAAATGTAGAGGAGAAAACTGAAGAAAGAATAAATGATTTAAGTCGTTCCAGTTTTTGATGTTTGACTAAAGAAAAGAGGAGAAGGGAAAAATGAAAGACAACCCTTTTGGTGAATTTCTCTAGAGAATATAAACTTTTCCTATTACTTTCATTGTTGGGGCTTTTCCTCTTGTAGAAGAGAAAAGGATCCTCCTATGATACCACTAGATTAAATTACCAGATTTAAGAATTATTTTCAGTCTAGAGACAAGGAATTCTCCATTTTTTACCCACATTGAAAGACACCCTTTATCTTTAAGCAAACTTCTCAGTTTTGGTCTGAAACCAATCTAATGAGGACTCCATCAAAACAGAAATGAATTAGAAAGAAAGATAAAGAATCATCCAATTAAGCGCGATGGAGGAAGACCTATTATGCAGGTTGCCATCCCAAAGATTTTACAGGAAAGGAAACTCCAAAAATGATGGAAAGTGACATCAAAATCTCTCTAGAAATAATACTAATCACTTCTAAACCTAACCCTTTGATGTTGACCATGAATACCTTGTGAATTCCTTTCCACACCTTTTAGAAGGACAGACGTTTACGTATGTCTCAAATGTCAAAAGGAGCAATATGCTCTTGGATTGAAGCAATATCCTCTTGTTTTTTTTGGATCTTTATTTTGGTTGGAAAGCTGCCTCAATGGGTACATTTTATCTTTTCTGATATTATATATATAAGAAAACATAAAAAGAAAACAAAGGAAACTCGCATCAATGTTATCCCTATCAATAGAAAAAGAGGAATGATAGCCACCCCACCTTGTGTTCCATTGTCTCCCACCATGTGGTGATCTATGTGGAAATTAGAGAAGCTACATTTGTGTAAAATTCACCACACATTTTAACTTCTAGAAGAGAAGAGAAATATTCAAATCCAAATTCCAACTAATCTTATCTCCAACAAAAAAACTATCCCTGCTGTCTCCCCCAACTATTCCTACTACCTCTAACAATCTAGACTGCTCATCAATACATCAAACTGTGAATAGACTACATGGGGAAAATTGCAGTAATTTGAAACTCTTACTTTCTACTGCATAAAGGAAGAGACTACCAAAAGTGAATACTTCGCAGATAGAAATCAGTGGGAGTTTCCACCAATGTAGTATCTAGATCACTGACAAGTGGTGTTGATCACCACATGGAAATCAGGAAGGGAAAGCATTGGAGGGTGAGGGGAGGGGGCACTCATATTTCTCACGTACGTAAAATAAGCTATTTTGTATCCATATCTGATTCATCTATCAACAAAATTTTCATTTACATATTAGATTCAAGAAATGTAGGCCGTCTTTGGATGTCCAAACAACACCCATTTTCTCTTATATTGCATGAAAGATCACTTGGGGCTAAAAAAGAGAAAAAATCCTTCCAAATCAGATCAAATCCAGAACAGAACACAACTGCTAGAAACTCTGCGTGAAACAGATTTTGTCCAATTCAGCCACATTGTCTGATTCAACACAGATATGGTGGACATCGAAACAGACTCAAACTAAAAAGGAAGCAAGTTTAACATATTACTCAAAACAAACAGCAACCAAAGAAAGATATTAAAAATCTAAACAGCTCATTTTTATTACAGGATAGCTAACTTCAACTTAATCAAGAATCCAATTACAACACATCAAAATTTACCACTTACCAATAATTTGAACATCTTTCCTGAACACCTTACAGGCAAAGGACTATAATTATAGAAGATAGATTAGAAAATCTAAAAAACAGAGGTTCTCAAAAACTTGAACAAATTGTACTAGTAATTTGAAACCCAAATTACTAGCAATCTCAATAAAAAGTAGTCTTTCAGCAGTTCAGGGGAGAAACTTCAAATCAAACAGAATCTTCAGGATTTCCAAACCAAACCCATCATCCAAAACAACCCAATGAGCAAAACCCAGCAAGGAAAACTCCCAGAAATCAAACAAAGCCAACAGTGCTGTCTAAATGCATTTGATTGTAATAACAAAAAGGAAAAGAAAAAAATACAAAGAGATAAATAAGAGGAGAGACTTTAGGAATGCTTACACAATATAAACTTTCGTTGCCATTGTAGGGAGATTTGGAAGAGCTTTTTTCTTCTCTCTCACTCACTTCTCTGCTTCCTGAGAAAATGAGAGCTGAAAGAGAGACTATGGGAAGTAAGGAGGGAGGAAAGGGTATTTATAACTTTATGTTTCCCTCCCTCTCTCTCTGTTCTGAAGATGATCCTAGGATTAGTTATAGAAAATTGAACAAATCGGGATTAAGGGCTGATTAAGAGGGTAGTGAGTAGTGGGAGACTTATAATTACAGGATGTTGATGTCACAGGCCATCATCATTTAAGCTGAATTTAATAAAAAATGCAGTTGTCTTTAGCTCTTCCCTCTTTTTTCTTTGCATGTTGAGTCCCCAGCTTAACGTGCACGTTTGTTGAATTCCTTTTCTGTTGAAAAGCTTTCAAAGAAGAACGGCTTTTACGGAGTTTGGTGAGATTGAGTCACTGTTTTCATCCTATAAATAGAATAATGGTAGAAATGTAGTTATTTTTTCCAAAAACATAAAAAATCATTTTCCATGAGAGGTCAGAATCATGTTTTTCATAGAGGAGAGAAAAAGTTTATGAATGTGTTTAAGAGACAAAATGTGTCCTACATGTAGTTAGATAGAAATGTATTTTTTTTTTCTTTTAAACATAAAAAATCTCAATCCAGTTCTATGCCAATGTTTACGAATTGTACCACAAAAAGCAGACAAAATGTGTCCTACATGTTTGAGTTCTCTAGTCGTCTCT
The DNA here is from genome assembly GCA_012931725.1 of Litsea cubeba. Lineage (NCBI taxonomy): Eukaryota > Viridiplantae > Streptophyta > Magnoliopsida > Laurales > Lauraceae > Litsea > Litsea cubeba. Next base: position 24,396,013 of record CM022953.1, on the reverse strand, counting down.
TTTGCTTATGTTAGAACTTACAAGGTGGGTCTTTTGTTATTTTTTTTAATCTTTCATTATGAATGTTTTATCTATTATACAGGAATCTTAACACTTTAAATGATAGAAGATGTGCTCTATTTGTTTCTGACTCTTGACATGCAGCATGTGGCCACTTGGACTTTACCCATTATAAGACCAAACCATTTGTGGGCTGTATTTCTAAATTTTGGCCCTTAGCCAACATTATTTAGTTGACTTCCAATAGAATATGTAAAACTATATAAAAAAATCTACTACAAAGAAATTAATAAAACTTCTATCCACATGAGCCAACAAGCCAGTAAATTAGAGAGTGATAATATTTATGGTTTCATAGTATTAATGACAAAAGTTATATAAAAACAACTATCACTTACAGTCCTACCAAAAAAAAAAAAAAATCACATTATGGTAAAATATGAGATGATTCCCATTACTTAACTGGAGGATGTAGAATTTAAGAGGGCTGAAAACCGGTGGATAGAATTGAAGACTTTAGTTAAAATCAAAGCCATCTAGATTAATAAAACCATTCAATATGGTTAAAAAGTAAGTAAATAAAAATTGTGAGTTAGAAGCTTGCATTAAGTAGTTTTGATTAATTTCTTCTTATTCAAAGGGTCTAAGCTAAATTCACAGAAAATAATTTTGAGGGCTGAATATATACTTCATAAGAATTTAGTAGAAGGCAACTGTGTTTCTAAGGTGACTAAAGGCCACAACCCACAACATCCTCGATTGAATTGTATGGACTAAGTTTTTATTTTCACCGATCCCACCTTCAATCTATAAAAAAAAAAGAAGTGCTATACAGCCCGGGAACTGTGCCCGGGCTGTGGCACGGTCCCCAGGGGGGACAGTCCACCCTGGGGACCGTGCCACAGCCCGGGCACAGTTCCCGGGCTGTGTAGACTTTTTCTAAAGAAAATGGGGGCAAACTCTCTTTGGCTTTGTTATGTAATTTAGTGTGGGTGCAGAGGAAACGGTCATTGCAAAAGATTTGGAGCTCCCCTGTGATTCACAAAATGATCCATCGGTTTTGGACATTGACAACTTTGTTTGGCATTTTGAGAAAGCTTGTTTTAGTCACGTTTGTAGGGATCTAATGGTTGAAGCCCATAAGGCTGCTAGATTTGGTTCCTTGTCTCTAAAGGCTATGGTGTGGACAGTTACTTTCCCAAAATGGCTATTAAAATCCCTGCCTAGTGTGCTGTTGTCTCTATTTTTTTTTTCTTGGTACCCTAGCTACAAGGGGCTGGGACCCCCTCGGGAGAAGTGATGGAGCTCTCAGACAAGCGAAGTAAACCTCGGGAGAGGCATCAAAGCCCTCTAGTGAGGGAAAGTGGCATGCCCATGGTGCAAACCCTAAATAGCCAGGTGAGAACTACCGTCACTTACCAGTGAAGTAAGTGGCCATATATTATTGTCTTGATGTTTCTTGTTTGCTTTGTTGGGTTTAGTGAAAGTTTTCTTTTACCAAAATTTTTTTTCTCCCCCATTGCGTAGTGAGTGATATTCCTAGTCCTCTTTATTCCAAGTTCCAACTTGGTTCAGTTATAGCTCATATATGTGGTCCATGCATCAGATATGCCATTATAACGAATAAATTTAAAGGAGCTGCATTCAATGTACTTGAATGATAGCTACAACTACATCAATTTGAATGCTATAAATAACACAATTTGGTCAAGAAAAAATAATACAAATGGAAAAGAAATCTTAACATTAGAGGAAGTCTAGAATCTCTGCACTTAAATTTACCCACATTTTTTGGGAGGAAATTAAATTTTATAATTTCTTATGGAAGGACTCCCATTGAATGAGTTAACAGTCAAGGGAAGAGCTCGCAACATACCATCAAAATCCAAAGATTATAAGGATACAAATTATTATCATCTATACTATTGAAAAAGAGAGATTTTGTCATGGTCCCTTCTAGATCCCTACATTTATCCTTCACTCCTAAATCCTTGGATAAAAGCTCATTTTCAAGAAATCAAGTAGGAATTTGTGGAAGTCTTCGTAGTGAAGCACTTGTGGCAATCTAAGCTCTTCAAGATTGGACAACTACAATCATCCATTTTTCCGGCGGTTTTCAGTACAAAGTTGTCCAGTGAAAGGGCTGCGATTTTCCCACAATAGGCCATCATTGGTGCAGGTCATCATATTAATGGTGTATATTATAGCATTGGGGGTTGCTTTAACAAATTGAGAATCAAAGTAATACCAGTTGTCTTCACTGACTTCTATTTTGTTTTAAACTTCCTTCTAATTATATAATTAGAGAGTGAGATATTGAGATTAGTAAATGTGATCAGGTGCAGTGCTCCTAGACGTTATAAACTCGAATCTAAATATAATGTTTTCTTGATTTGTGAACATAAGAAGTTATCTTATGATGCATTGACCAAGTTGTTATCTCCTTGTATAAATATCTATAATGATACATATCCTATTCTATCATATTATATATATTGTATTATATTATAGAATAGTCTGCACATATATTATATATACGTTAACATGGTCCAGCTAGTGGGGCTCATCTGGAGCCAACACCAATCCTGGGAAGGGGATGGAAAGCTCTCTATGAGACTTTAAGGATGTATATAAGATCATAGTAATCCCTTATATATATATATATATATATATATGGGGAATATTCATATGCATCTTTCTCTCATCATAGAGTGGGGGACACTCCCCTTTATGCACATGAAAAGTACATTTTGTACCTCACCTTATGTACTTGAAAATTTTTAAAAAGGGAAGTGTCCCTTACCCTATGGTGAGGGAAAGATGCATATATATAAATGTTCCCCTATTATATATTTTCCTATATTATATATATATATATATATATAAGATCATAGTAGTCCCTTATATATAGCAATCACTTCAAGGCTCTTCTAAGAGCGTGCTTAGGATAAAATTCCGTAAACTCACGCTTGTGTGTGTACAAACACATCCGTGGCCCACAAACTTAACGGGTTTATATTAAAGAAAAAAACTTGTCCCTTAATCCAACGGTCTCATCCATTCAGATATATAGGTGAGAATTTGATGGATCCAATGTATATGGGGTCTCATGTGTGTAGATAGTTCGGATGTATCAAAAAGTTGGTCCTACTATGTTGTCCCTCACCATAATATTTCTCTCTCTATATATATTCAATTTCAATTCAATAGTAACAGTTTTCAATTTCAATTCAATAGGGAGTCAATTTTCAGGTTTTGTGTCCTTAGAAGATCTCAAATTAACGGAGATGGCATGGCTCTTATGTGTGGAACACCTGAAAATTTATGTGTAGTGTGATGTCATGTAGGTGGCACTTTTTTCTTGATCTAACCATCCATTTTATACGTCCTCGAGTTAATAACTAATTACCTAAATTTTATTTCAATTAGAGTAAAATTCATCGTTATATTGATTAATATCAAAAGACAAAATAAAGTATTCATCTAAGTTCCTACTTTTAAACAAAGAGCGATGCAACACTGTGAATATCACTTTTGAATAAAGCAAAAATTTTCCAAAGATGAGCTGTGGTTTGAAATTGAATAGCTTCAATCAAGTAATTGCAGGGCCTACTTGGGTCGAATCATGCGGACGTCACGATATGTTTATTTTCACACCTGGTCCCACACACCTAGATTAAGACTAAATGCATATAATAGTGAAGACTTTGAAGGGTTGACTTGGCATTTCTCCTTTCATGTGTAACAATGTTACTATTTTCGTTTTAGGTTGTTTAAGAGCACTTGCCGTATTCTCAAAGACATTGAACATGGGCTTAGACTATAATAATAACATCGATCTCACCCTTCATTATTTTTTCTGCATTTTCTCTCTCCAAAATAAGATATTTACCTAGGTAAATATAGTGAAATCTTATTTTATTGAGAGCGACCGCGCATACTACCATGCGAATTCACTTATTAAGGCTCACATGTGGCTATGCCAATCATGGAGGTGGATAATTAGAAAAATCTTAATAAAACCTAGAGATGTGCAAAATATCGACTCTGTCGCTTCTTCTTAACTCCTTGATATATGGCCCTCGACTTTAATATTTTATAACATATTATTTGTTTTTTTTGGATTTTAATTTAATGGCGAGTTGGATGAGTGGTAATACACCGAGGTCGGGCTTAGCCCAAAAAATAGACTAGACCATGTGTAAGAACCATCCAAAGGTTTTTATTGTTATAAGATATGAATCTTGGGTGGATGCACACTTAAGATGAGTTAGGGTTAAAATAAGGGTTCCTCAATTATAAGGGTATAACTTTTCCTATAAATAGGCTTTCTCTCATTTGTATTTGTACACACACATTGATATAATAGATCAAAAAGCTCTCTCTTCTACCTCTAATCTTCTTTCTCTTAGTCTCTCTCTTTTCTAACACTTATGAGTATTTCTGTGTATTTGTTTCACCAATATTGACGGTAAAAACCTAAGGTTCCATGCTCATGCTGCAAACTACAAAGAGTCTCCCTTTATATATGTTGGAAATTCATATCTCAGCTTAAGGTTTTCTCTCACCTTACGCTTGCTTTGGGCATTTTCTTCAGTTCTGTTTCTATTATTGTATTTCTTTAGGTGTGGGGATTATCTTCTTTTTCCCTTCTAATATACTTTTTTTTTGTCATTTAGTACAAAAAAGTTCTTTTGGGGCCGATTTGTTTACTAGAATTTTTTAATAGGAATTTGCCATGTTGTGTGTGTGTGTTTTTTTTTTTTTTAACATGATGTGACTGATATCTTGTTAGCTTGTCCCCAGACATTTGCAAATATCATGTCTCTTCACAAACATTTAAAAGTTTTTAACCATCTCAAATGACTTTTGGGAGTTAAGAAATTCAAGCCCCTTTGTTTTTTTTATGAAATTTCTGAATGCTCAAGTACAATGGGTCATTCAATAATTCCACTATGTTTGAGAATTTCAAAATTCTCCAGACAGGAATTCTATGAATTCCAGCAAAGAAACAGAGGCCTGAAAATTCCACAAAAAAGCAAATGGGCTGGAATTCCTGAAATCTAGAACGTCATTTGAGACATTTTATGTGGTTGTCATTTTGAAATGGTTGTAAGGAAACATGACATTTGTAAATGGCAGGAGACAATGTCACATCATGTCCAAAATATCCCAATATGGAAAATTCTCGTCATAAATTCTTGCAAACAAACAGAAACTAAGTATTATTAATTGTAATGGAGCCACTTGACTAGGCACATGCCTGATTTACCCTCTGCATTGGAGGAGGCAGGGACTTCACGTGCATAGAGCATTTAGTCAGGTCCTCAAAAAGGTATGGACACCTTGGTAATAAAAAAAAAAGGAGCCAATGCAAAAACTACACCACAAAAACTTAAGAAAATCACGATATTCTGATGTTATTACCAAACAATACCAACTCCAAACATTATTGTGATGACTTTTAAATATCTTGAAAAATGAATGAAAAAATTAAGTATTATTGAAACAGAAACAGTGAAAATGGTAACATTCTATAAATTTATTTTAGTAGTAATCAATATTTTTTGTTTTTGAAGTCTTAGCTATTTAATAATTAATTTATTTTAGATGAAACTTCTCCTAGTGATTTTTTTGATAAAACACCTAATATGAAAATAGCAATAGTACGTAGCTGGCACTAGTACTACTCTAACTACTAACAGTAGCAGCGGCAACAACAACAACGACTCATGACCATGTTCAAGTACAATCCATGTGAGAACAATGTCTTACTTAAGTGGTAAGACACATTAGTTGTGACACCTCGGAGTCCTACATCGACTATGGAGAGGAAAGTGAATAAGATTATATGTAGAGCTTACACCCTTACCTTGCATGAGGCTTTTTGGTAGGTCGAGGTCCACCAAAAATAAAATTGTGAGGCCTTTGGGCCAAAGCAGACAATATCATGCATGTGTAGGGTGGGGCGTTACAAGCCTGCACGCACATCCTTCAGGGTGGTCTAGATTAGTATCGTAACAATGGCCAACTAGGGTCAATCAGTGTTCTACGGTCGTTCAAAACGAAGACACAAAAAAGAATTCATATGAAAATAACCAATTCATTCATTACGAGAAACAAATTATTATGAAGTGAATTCATTGACGAATCAAAATGAAAAATTAAAAAAGAAAACCTACATATATGATATTTTTTCATATAAATATATTAATTATGGGGATAGGAAAGACCCCTTTATTTATCCATACATATGAACTTATATGATCTTCAATTGATTGCATGAATCAAGAACATAAGAATTGAACAGTTAGAATAAATTATTTTAGCTGGCCGTTTTAAAGTTCTCTCATGAATGGTATGATATAATTCTCCCCCTTTGCATAGTATATTATCATACCTACCAATGAGAAATTATTATAGTTATTGCATAGGTAGGTTTAGCTTTGAAGTAAGTAGGTTATTTCATAAATGTTAATAAATGAAAAATGATTATGGAGTAAGGATGAAACAAATACTCCAAAACGTGCACCTTACTTATACAAATACTTAAATGCCTTTCTTTTTGAAGATAGAAAACCCATGTGTTATCATTTCATTTGGTTCACCCACCTGCCCTTGCAAAACATTTTTTACCAAAAAAAAGAAAAAAAAAACTACAGGTTATGATAATTTGATCAGATTGATATAGGGGCCACCCTTCTTCATTGAGCAGTTATTATAATTATTATGTTAATAATAGCATATCATTTAATACAACAACCAAAGGTAGGTTTATCTCTGAAAGAATTAGTTTATTTCATCGCATTTTAAGTAAATAAAAACTTCATACCATTTATATTTCAAACATCACAGTGATTTATAGGATGATTATTAATAGAGATATCCTCATTCAAAGTTGGGGGCAAAACAACAGTTCAGCGTCATTGCATCATAACATGGTGCAATTTCCTTCTTCATGTATGGTGGATCCCTGTTTCTTAAAAATCCAAGTCATTCATCAGCTCTAACACACCCACTATAATCATTGTACGTACCAAGATTTTTAAAGAAAATCTCAGTAGGCCAACCTTTAGATTGATCGCAAATTAGGGCCTCCTTCCATTTAAATTCCAAACCATACTCACATGATTCTTAACTCTATTTACAAGTTACACCGTTATTAATTTTTTAGGTGATTTCCATCACTGCCCCTAGAAATATTGCCTGTCCCTTTTGGTATGAGTTGTGAATATGGCCCCACCCTCATAAGCACTTAATTGTGGACTTGCTTTGGTGATTACAAAAATGAGACACGCCCTTTAATTTTAATTATAACATGGGCCCACATTTATGAATTGTTGGACATAAAGCCTGCCTTTAAAAATTATAACATGTGGGGGCGCTCATCGACCGGGCTAGCCCGAGCTTGGGCCTTTGTTTTAGTACTCAGGCCGGACTTGGACATCTTATTTCGGCCTGTTTAATAAATGGGCGGGGCTTTGACTCGGTTGTAGAGAGCCCAAAGCCCGGCCTGGCCAGATTCAAAAATAATAATAGGAAAGTGTTTTTTTTTTTTGCTATCGGAGGGTTTCCACCCCTTTGGGCTGGACTAATTCCTCCCCAGAGGAAAGCTGGGTAAACTCTCCTGTAGCCCCAGTGTGGTAGTGCAGTTTCGAATCTACAACTTTCAGGTGCAAACCGTAGTTTTAGGTCAACTGATAATAATATGAAAATATAGAACAAGGGGATTCAAACAATGATATTACTTTCACAGAAAGTGTTAAGAACAAGTTAATTGAGCTACACAAGAACGGCTCCTTACCACGGGTAATGAGCGTTAGTTCTTACTTGGCTGCCCGGAGTTTAAAACCCAGGTACGTCACCTCTTTCTGCTTGTCCGGGCTTTCTTCCAGCGTGTGCGGGCCTCCTTCCCACGTGGGCTATCTTCCCGTGTGTATATGGGCTCTCTCTTGGGTTCCGGCCCCCTTTGCTTGGGTAAAAAAAAACCAATTGAGCTACAAACAAGATAATATAATTTAACTCTCTTTCTAAATTATATATCAATCTTGGTCTGGGCTCGAGCTTATAAGATTCCAGGTGGACTGGGCCTGGATATTCCTTAGCTCGGCCCAGCCTAGCCCATGAACACCCCTAATAACATGAGACTCACATTTATGGGGCATACTTTATAGAAATAGCCCACTGTATAAATCACAATAAAGATCCATGCAGGGATTGCAGTACATGGGACCCACTTTAGAAATTAAAACATGGGCCCTTATAGGAATTAAAATGTGGGCTGACCTTTTTCAAGTTGAGTTTTTTCTTTTTAGCTAAAGCGCATGGAGGTGGACAATGCAAATTGGACTAAAATGAACTCATAGAATTATCAAAATAATGGAAACGGTGGTAAAAAGGTGAGCCCCACTTACCATAATTCCAAAAGATGGGGTGTGTTTACAATTACAAAACTGGTCCCATTTTGTAATTTCTAAAGGTGGGTCCCATGTTTTTTATCACAAAAAGATAGGCCTACACATTAATTAATATAAAGGTGCACCAACATTGTAATTCCTATGAATGTGGGCCCCGTATTCTTATTTCTAAAAGTAAGTCCATATTATAATTCCTAGAAAAAGTGAGCCCATTTTCTGAATTTTTATATGTGAGTCTCATGTGATAATCTTGAAAGGCCATTTGTATCTCTATGTCCAATAATTCATAAAGGTGGGGCTCAAGTTATAGCTGTTGAAGGGCGGGCCTCATTTTTTCACAATCAGAAAGGCAGGTCCGCATTTCAATTTCTATGAGGGTGGGGCCATCTTAACAACTCATACCAAAAGAGGTAAGACAATATTTCAAGAGGTGGAGGCCATGTTATACTTGGTAGAGGGTGAGCCTCGATTTCGCAACCACTAAAGGGTGGGGCCACATTCACAATAAAAACCGGGGGTATCCAAGTCCTCTTAGAGCACTTGACTAAATCCCCCGGGGTGGTGGCCTCCCCCTGTTTCCACTCACCGGGTTCGTCGGACTAGGAAGCTTAGCCTGGGATCCCAACACTTGGTGGGCTTAAATGCTAAGACCTTCGGGTGGTTACGAAGTGCCCCAACCAACGGCGCTACTAACGGGCCACGTTCACAACTTATACCAAAAGAGGTAAGGCAGTATTTCTAGAGGTGGGGCCAACGCTATAAGTGTTGAAGGGTGGGCCTTATTTTTACAATCACAAAGGCAGGCCCACATTTCAATTTCTATCAGGGGTGGGGCCATTATGTTCGCAACTCATACCAAAAAGAGGTAAGGCAGTGCTTCTAAGAGCATTATTGTAAATCATCTGAGAAATTAATATGGTTCTAATAACTTGTAAATGCGCCTAGATCTGTGTTCCACCTTACTAAGGTGCAGTGCACTGTAGCCCAGTCTTTAAACCATCGGTGCTATAATGATTTTTCTAACTGCTCTTGATTGTTTGGCCTTGAATGTTTGCCAACCATATTAATTGTTTTAATCAATGTACATGGTGCATTTGTAAGGAGAGAGATCGTGCATACAGATGTAAACTATCACCATCATCATAATCATCTTGTACATCTAATCGACTTGAGGCCCACTTAATAATATTAACTTGTGAACCCAGATGCTGTACTTGCATACAGATGTAAACTATCACCATCATCATAATCATCTTGTTGTATCTAATCGACTTAAGGCCCACTTAATAATATTAACTTGTGGACCCAGAAGATCTAGATCAGCTGGTCACATGGGTGTGTGATTTGGGGTGCGTGCGTTTGAGTCTCTCATGTAAATAAATAAATAAAAACTTTTGTATGCAAATGCATGTTGACCTTGGTGTGACCTTCAGCTGGGCCCATCCGTGATTAGGAGAACCCACTCACAATCATCATCTCCTAAACCGTCTTCTCACCGTGTAGTGAATTAGCACTCGCTCTAATTTCATACTCACCAAGTCCAATTTGATTTTGAACTGGCTCATAAGAAGGTTCATAGTTTAAAGAGAGAGAAAAAAAAAGGTTATTTATGAAAAAAAGGTTATATATGCTTTGAGTCTCTTAAACTGCATAAATTTTTTTTTTACCCTAAGCAGATTATAAGCAACTCTCTATGGGCTCACTTGGACCCACCTTTGATCGGTCTATCACCTTCATGCTTGCTGTCCACCCATAAATTGGCACATGCCCAACGCGATACTCTATGACCTTTACCCACAGTTTGATTGAATTCATATATATATATATATATATTTAAAAAACTCGGCCTTTTGTCTGAGATCAAGAAAAACCATTAAATTTTAGGCTACGAAGTACGAAGGCAAGGGCTCTGATTATCTGATGGACTCAAAATTACTGAAAGTGGGGCTAAGCCTAGCGGATCCTACATTGGTCGGTAATCATGTTCAAGTCTATTTCATAAATCAGGATTTGGAGCCGGATCCAATTATAGGCGGACTCAACCATCCGATGCCAATTTTGACTCGTGTGCATTTTATTTTTTGGGTAAAGGACTGGAAACTTTTTTGAATAATATATATATTATTTTATCTTTGATATAAAAATTGAGTCCGTACAGCAGTTCCAAATCCTGAACACACTCTTTCACCAAAAAGTAAAAATCTTCAACACATCCACTACTTTCCGTTTGAGTGTTTGACGATCAATTGTCTGTTTGACTTCAATTCATCTGTAGTTGTTGGGTGGGAACGCCTAGAATAGAAAGAGAGAAAAGATGGCTGAGATAATGTGGTCCTCTCAAAAGCCAACCAAAGACGGTAGGAACAGAAAAACCCAAAGAGCAAAGGCCAAAGATAATGATGGGATATTGGGATGGGAGGAGAGGAGGAAGAAGTACACAAAGGGGTGCAGTGCTTGTTGTTTCAAACACGCCAAACCCATTAGATATGATTATGGAGAATTCGTCGAACCAAAGTCTATCACTTCACACATATCCTCTCTCATACCCCCCTGCCCTCTCAACAACAGTAAAGTTACATTAATTACTCTCTCCCCCCCCTCTCTCTCTCATGTGTCATTTTGTAAGTGAGGGATTGTAATTTGTAGCATAGAATGAGGACACAATCTATGTTGTGAAGATTTTCTGTCGACACTTCATGGTGGATCCCACCTTTCTTGAATCTAAAGTTTGAAATTATTCGAAGACACCTATCAATTCTCATGCGGTGCAGCCTGTGGGCCAAAGTTATCTTCTGCTAAAGAAGCCGAAGTGACTTCAATCCTTTTGAATGTTTTTGGGTCTACCAAGATCTATATGCTTTCCGAGCCTTGGAGGTCACTGAAGGTATTAATGGTATATGGGCATTCTATCTGGCATTAAAGTCTTCTTATGTTCCTAGGAGATTTGTCAGATTTGGCTAAGCTCAGTTTCTCTATTATTAGGGATTTCTATTGGGGAGGGAGTGGTGGTGCCTGGGCCGAGGTACGGCTTGGCCCATATATATATAATTTGGTTTTTTTATATAAATAAAATATAAATTTTAAAGTAATTAAAATTTCTTATTCATTTTAAAACTAACATTAATGTTTGTGCACTTATTTTAATAGTTTCGACTTTATTTCAAGTCGAGAATCCTTAAAAGTCCATAAAGTCTCTTCCAATTTATATAAAAAGATCTTTAAAAAATTAAAAAAGAATTAGAAGAGGCATGTGGACTGGCTGGCCTCCCCTTGGGCCTTGCTGGGGTGAGCCCCAGCTGGCCTGAGCACCCACGGCACGACCCATAAAATTCACAGGCCGGCATGGCACTACCCAGGCACTACTGGGCTGCCACTTCAAGGCCCGGTTTTCATGCCTAGTCGTCAGGCATGACCTCTATTCATGGTAGATTCTTTTAAGATTTGATGGGATATGTATAAGACCATCAGTATTCTATATGTATTGGCTTTTAGTATCGCATAACACATTATATTTAGGGATTTTTACTAAAAAAGTGTCTCTAAACTCGTATACGGCGGATTTAATAAAAAAATACACGAAAATGCCCATTTTGGTGTTCATACGGTGATTTTTTACTCTTTTACCCTCTTTGTTTCGAACGACATCATTTTCAATCCCTTGGATGGAACGATTTCCTTCTCCTTTCTTCCCCAAAAATTTTCCTCTCATGCCATTTTCTCTTCCTCCGCTACCTGCTCGCGCCTTCCCTCTTCCTGCGTTGCGGCTCCAGCTCTCTCATTCCCTCTCCCTCTCCTCTTGTTGATCTCTCCCTCACCGCTCACTGCTCTCTGTTTCCCTCTTCCTGATGTCCCAGCTCCTTCTCTCCCTCTCCGCTCCCTGCTCTATAAGCGATTCCGGCCAAATCCATTGGTGGAACTCCCGACGACTACTCCAACGTCATCTTCCATTTGAGATTTCAGTTAAGGTAATTTTCTCGGTTATTATCTCTTCCACCTTCTCTATTTTCCTATTTTATAAAATGATAGCTATAAGCAATGAAAAACATTTTCTATTTCTCTCTTGCAATTGCCTTTGCCATGATTCTCTCAAGGTATCTCCCTTCTCCTTCTCTTCAAACCCTAATTCTCGATTTCTCCGTCGAGAACTCGATGGTGTTGGATCCCGTTCTTGGGTTCATCCAATCCACTATCCAGATCTCGGATCGAGATTTCTCTGTTGCAGTTATAGATTTGTGAAATCGATTTTGTTCCTTTTCTTTTTGATGAATTTCAAGACTCAGTGATTTGATGTGTTTGGTTTTGCATGTGAAATTGAGTGCTGTGAATTTTTTTTTTTTTTTGTGGTTTGATTTAATGGATTTAACGGAGGACATGGCCCTAAACAGATTTGATTGGCGTCGTCAAATCCATATAGCCGACCCCACCTAGTGGGAAAAGGCTTGGTTTGGTTTGGTTTGGTTTGGTTTGATTTAATGTTTGTTGTGATTTTGGGGGTTTTGTGGAGATCTGCTGTATTTGAATGATTGGAAAGATTGATTTCTTTTGGGGTTCGTCATGTGGAGATTTGAATGTTAGTGGTTTCAATGGGTTGGATCTTTTGTTTGAATATTGGAGTGGTTTGGGGATCTTGAAATTGTATTGGTTTGTGTTTGGAGTCTTGGATATCTGTTGATCATCGTTCTCATAACATATTTAGATTGCTTGTGGTTTGAGATGCGTGAAAAAGACAACCTTAAGGCCAGTTGGGGTTAAAGGAACACCTTTTTTTGCTCTTCTATTTTTCCATTGTCTAGTAATTTGGTGTTGCAATTAGGGAAACAAAAAAAGAAAAAAAAAAGGAAAAAAAGAGCCTTTGCCTTGTTCTATTTTGCTCTTTTCCTCCTATAAACAAGCAAATCACTGCGGCTTTTTTTTTTCTTCTTATTACTGTATTTTGGTATGGCATCAATTACAAGCAAGTGATGGAGTGTGTGAAAGGCCCAAAACCATGTGTGGGTGAAGCAGGTCTGTAAGGAAATAGTAATAGAATGTGTAGAAAAAAGAGGGCATACTATGAAATTCGATCTTTGGGAGAAAAGTCTATTATGGTGTGGACACGCATGTTGAGGGGTTGAATGGAATGTCGATTTGGAGCTTAATCTTCAAAAGGGATGTACATATGTGAAGTTGACAAGTTTTTTGAGTTGCTGAAGATGAGACAACATGTGTATATTCCTCTAATGGCATTGGGTTGCCAGGTGTGGTGGAACTCAGGGTATAAATGCATTTTCCAAGTGTTTTTCTAGGAAATGGGAGGGGATGAATCATTGAGAAAGAGATCCATGTTGGTATTGTGTGATACTTAATAAGTGGATGGTAGCTTATCTAGGGAAATGGTCCTCTGCTCTTCATTATATGAAAATTAATGGTTGTAACCATTCAATAACTAAGTAAATAAATAATAAAAAGTGATGGTTGTATATAGATTCTGTCATTGACACTTGATCCTTCTCCTTTAATGAAAAGTCCTTTCTTAGGAATGTAAAATGTATGATGATGAAGATTGAAGGTTTTTTATTTTTTTTAAATATTCATTTGATTACAGGTGATATCATTGTCAAGATTTGATTCCATTGTCTTTGGAAGATGAGATGACCTACCACACTTCACTTCAAAAAAGTACACACATGAGATGTCCTAGCATACTTCAGGTTTTAAGTATCTTTGCTTGGAGATTGTTTTAACAACTTGTATATTATTAATCAATTATCCAGCAAATACTTCATGGAAATCTTTGGTTCAGTATCTCTCTTCAGATTATTTACTTTCAGAGGTGTAGGATTTTCGAGTGTGTATGTTATGCTTATAATTTTGAACTTCAAAATAAACTTCCTAATCATGTGATTATGTCTTGTTGTGGGACTCATCCTCATATAAGGATTATCATTGTTTTGATCTCTTACTTGGAAGCATATCGTCTGTGGATGTGTAGTCTTGAAGAAATTCTATATTTCTGGTCCTATGGTTTATTTATTGCCTGGATTTTTGGTTTCTTTTCCCACGGAGAATTTTTTCTCGCTTGTGTTATGTGCATCATGGAAACAAGTCCATTTAAAAATTTTACTATTGGGAGTGTGAGATTTACATTTACATTTATATTAATTTTCTATGGTGATAGTTTAAATTAAATTGGCATCTCTCTCTCTACACACACACACAACGAATTAAGGCTTTCCTCTTTCTACACGTACACATGATATGCACCAAACAACCTAAATAAGTTACTATATATATATATATATGGAAGTAGCCATCAATTTTTCCATATTCTGTGTTAAATAGATGAATTGTTCTGATACAATGGACTATTGCTTCGAATGCATGTAAGAGGAAGTGCAAAATGATTGTTGTTATTTTGACTGGATCTTAATATGAAGATGAATCTCATCTATTTTGGAATCATACCTAAGTTTTCATTCTATCATTTATTTCTTATGTATGTCTGAAAAATATTCGATAAATGTGCAGATGTAATTTGTGGCATATTCGTGATGAGTGTCGACCATTGGCCATCACAGAAGTCAGGCATGTGGTACTGCAGGCAAAAGATTATCGTTGACATTTATGCAAGGCAATGGAAGCTAAATGGCTACAAAGTACCGGAGTTTGAAGAGAACTCGTTTGAGTGATAAAAAATGTTGAGAGGCCTCTCTCTTTTTTCCATAAGAATGTACACACTGAGATTTAGTGTTGTGAATTTAATGTAACTGTCTTACGTTGTAAAGAGGTTGTATTCATTTTGGATTGGAATAAATGAATGGAATGCAATGTACTGAAATGGGAAGGCTATGGAATGGAATAAATGCATTTTAGAGTTCAGTAAATATATGGAATGTATGCCATATGCATTGTGGACGTAATGAATGGGTTGTATGTTGGACTGGATATAACACTTTGTATCCAATTGTCGTGTCATGATTTAGAATTAATGTATGAAAATGAATGTTGTATAAATAGAACATCCAATGGAATTGATTGGCCATGGAGTTGGTTATTGCTGCTTTGTTAAGGTGAATTCCTAGCATTTCTATTTGTAACAAAACAGGCCCTTAGGGCATGAATTCGTATGCATTCTAGAAAACAATTAGGCCCAAAGAGGTGGGCTCATGTTGTTCTCTATTGACTTTGCCTGGGTGGTAGGATATATATTGGCATTTCAATATGCTAAGCTCAGATTCATACTTGTAAAGGGTGTATTGATCATTCACGATTCACACTTCAACTTTATATCAGAAGTCAAGTATCATAAAAAATAATTTGGATCCTATCTCTACATGATAAACGAGCTCACATCTCTCACCAACCATAAAAAAAATATGACTAGAAAACAAAGGAAAAGGGGATAAATCTGAGAGTCCTGGGGATCCTAACCCTAGAGGGGGGGTGAATAGGGTGAGCTACACTTAATGACTAATAATGACCAATTTTAATTTCTTTAAAATAGACTAGTCACATGTGATGAATAACATACATAATCCGGAAGCTAAACAAAACAATCACCACAAAAGCAATCACCACTACACAAAGATTTATAGTGGTTCGGCCTCAATGCCTACATCCACTACCGGCTTGTGTTCCTCACACCCCACCGGATTTCCACTATTATGCTTTTCAAAAGGCTAAGCAATAACCTCTTTAACTATGCTTTTCTAGGCTAAGCAATAACCTTACAATGTGCTTTTATAGGCTAAGCAATAACCTTTACACAATGCTTTTAAATGGCTAAGCAATAACCTTACAACAATAGATTTTTCTCAAAGAAAGTGTCTTCACAAAACACTCTAAGAGATTACAATTTAAGCTCTAATAAATTGCCTCTGAATAGGCGGATATGAAATTGTAAAACAACTCACACAAACACACTAGGAATTACAAAGATGAATGCTTATGATGTGTGTGTGTGAAAACTTCAATCAAGTTTAAAATTAAGCTCAATCTATTTTATGCTTAAAGCAATTCAAAAGTTTAATGCTCATAAAAAGATTTGATTGAAGTGTTATGCAAATCACATGTACACAAATACTAACTTGTAAATTATTTATGAAAATCAAGATGACACAAGTTGTATGAAATTAATTATGTCTAAACATGTGATGCACATTCAATGTTGTTTTCAAAACAAATTAGTTTAACTAAAGTTCAAATGAATGAAAACAACAAAGATGATTCAAACAAGTTAATGAAACATGTTTATAAAACAAATCAAAGGTTTTGACAAAACATGATTAACAAAGTTTATAAAACAAACTTGGTTTGAATCAAGAAGTAGAATCCAATACAAATAGATCAAAGATTAGATATGATAAGGATTCAAAACATCATTGTTATCATGCTAAAAATCATTTACCAAAGATTTAAAACTAAGCATATAACAAATGATTAAGAGAGGTAAAGCTTACTTAGTGATTTAACTTCCTTAATCCAAGCTTGAGCTTTACTAATGACCCTCTTGGTCTCTCTTAGTTCATCCCCTTTTTCTTCTCTTCAAACACCTCAAGAAGGCTTGAGAGTTCCACTTTGATCAACACTTTTTCAATGGGAATGAACTAGTATTTATAGTCAAAAAGTGACTTTCTGCGTGTCTTCGGTCGACCCCATACAGGCCCCGGTCGACCTACCCTTCAACGGTCATAAATCTGACCATTTGAAAAATCTGCAACAGTCACTTTCTCGGTCGACCCCCTGTGTGGCCGGTCGACCGAGTCCATGGGCTCGGTCGACCGACCACACTGGGGGTCGACCCGAGCCCAAGGACCAAATTCCCCAAAAATTGCATTTTTAAAGATATTTATTGTGGGGACTTTTGGGCCAATAAATCAAGCATGGAATCATGTTTTAAATCATTCTAAGCGGTTTAAAAACATGAAACATAAAAAGCCTAAAAATGATTTGAAACTTTAAAATCAAAGGCTTGCTTGATTCTTTAAAACTTCTTTTTAAAATCAATGCATCCAAAGTTTAAAATCAAAACATGCATGAAACATGAAATTTAAAAGACTTAAATCAATGCATGTGAAAATATAGATTTCAAGATTTTCTAAATCAATGCATGTGTGTGAATTCAAATGATGAATAAAATGAATGATGCATCCATCAAATTGCAATAAACAAAAACCTAACAAAATCAGTGTAGTAAAGTAAAATCATAGGCCTAACATTATATGAAATTGAATTCCTACTCATACGAACTTGGATTTTGTGCCCGACATTATTTTTTGATAACGATATCGTTACCATCATTTATAATTTATTCATCCATTTTTTGTGTCCAACAAGAAAATAATGGTGACTTTATATTGAGATCATAAATAATAAAAAAGACTCACGATTTCACTCAAAATCTAGTTTTCAAAAATTTTCTGATAACGATATCGTTATAATAATTTATAGGTTATTTGCCCATATTTTGTCTCCAACAACAGACTGACAATGACTTTATAATGGAGTGCATAAATAATGAGAAAGGCTCACGAATTTGGCTCAGAAATGCATTATCCATTTGTTCAATTATTTGACACCACTTAGTTGCAACTATTCGATACTTAAGCGTTGAACCAACTCTCTTTGCCTAGATAACATTTAAACCATGATGAAATCAAAATAGTCCCATTGTTCAGTTCTGATAAATAATCATCACACATTATACAATTTAAATAATATTTCTCAAATCAGCTCTCTTTTGCCATCTTTAATTGTCCTTATTAGGGATGCTTGAAGAGATTTCAAGTAGGAAGATTCATAATCTAAGTGTGCATTGTACAATTTAGAGTTTTTATTTTTATTTTCTTCCTTTTTTGGTTTTTGGCCCAGAAAGGCAGTGAAGTGGGTTCGAACCTTGGTGCTCTCTGGAATATGGCCTAGAAATGCACAAAATGGAAGGTACGAACCCTGGTAACGAGGGTTCAAACCTTCGTCATCTTTAGTTTTTGGCCTAGAAATGCACAAAATGAAAGGTTCGAACCCTGGCAACGAGGGTTCGAACCTTCGTATTCTCTAGTTTTTTGCCTAGAAATACACAAAATAGAAGGTTCAAACCTTGGCAACGAGGGTTCGAACCTTCGTCTTCTCTGGATTTTGGCCCAAAAATGCACAAGATGGAAGGTTCGAATCATGACAACGAGGGTTCGAACCTTCGTCCTCTCTGGTTTTTGGCCCATAAATGCACAAGATGGAAGGTTCGAATCATGACAACGAGGGTTCGAACCTTGGGGATTCGCCATAACAATAAATCTAATGGTGGTGATGCAGTGCAGAAAGGATTTGAACTCATGGAAAGGTGGGACCGACGTAAGGTCTAATAAGGTAAATTGACGGTTTTGGGGCAACTTTTCGAAATGTCCATTTTTGGTGAAATTACTTGGTATTTTGGGTGGAAACGGGCCAATGAACAAAACTAAGCCGCACTTGCCGCTGACGCACGGCTTTTTTTGGGCAAATTCCATTATTTAGGCCCAAAAAAGTGCAGTTTTCCTATTTTTGGTAACTATATCTATTAGGAAAATGCATTTCTGAGCCAAATCCGTGAGCCTTTCTCATTGTTTATGTACCCTAGTATAAAGTCATTGTCATTTTGTTGTTAGAGACAAAAAATGGGCGAAGAACCTATAAATAATTGTAACGATATCGTTATCAGAGAATTTTTTAAAACTAGATTTTGAGTGAAATCGTGAGTCTTTCTTATCATCTATGCATCTCAATATAAATTCACCATTATTTTCTTGTTGGACGCAAAAAATGGATGAAGAAATTATAATTGATGGTAACGATATCGTTATCAAAAAATAATGTCGGGCACATAATTCAAGTTCGTATGAGTATGAATTTGTTAGGCCTGTGATTTTACCTTACTACGCTGATTTATCCCCTGTTCTTTTATTTCCTAGTCATGTTTTGTATGGTTGGTGAGAGATGTGAGCTCGTTTATCATGTAGAGCTCGTTTATCATGAATTTAGTGCACCATAGAGACACCTATTTCTCTGGCTATCGGGCAGTATACTCCATCCAAGCCATCAAAGTCTGTAAGTCTTTCTCATTATTTATGCACCGCATTATAAAGTTATTTTCATTTGGTTGTTGGAGACGAGAAATAGATGGAGAACCTATAAATAATGGTAACGATATCATAGATCCCATGAGTAAGGTTAAGAATAGCAACAAACATAAGAAAAAACATTATATAATTGCAGATGGGATGATCTATAAATGATTTTTAGGGGGGAAATCTTTAAGAACTTGAATTCCTACGCATTCGAACTTGAGTTTATTTTAAAAATTATTTTTTTGATAGTGATATCGTTACCATCACCTATAGTTTCTTCATCCATTTTTTCTGTCCAACAAGAAAATAATGGTGAATTTATATTTAGATGCATAAACAATAAGAAAGACTCATGATTTCACTCAAATTTTAGTTTTTAAAATCTTCTGATAACGATATCGTTATAATTTTTTATAGGTACTTCCCCCATTATTTGTCTCCAACAACAAAATGACAATGACTTTATAATGGGGTGCATAAACAATGAGAAAGGCTTCAAATGACAATGACTTTATAATAGGGTGCTACTATTATGTAAGGGGTTAGTTGATAAGTGAAATGACAGATTCCAAATGTATTTTTTTTTAACTTTGATTAATGGCATATTGAATCTTATGAGATTTTGTCTAAAGAGGCCCAAGAGGCAAGTATTCTCTCTTATTCCATTTGAAGAGAAAATTAAAAATAGAACTATTAGAAAGTGATTGATAAACCTAGAATGATTTCAGATATGAAAAGCCCTACAATTGTTGAGTGCCCCTGTTTAGGACACTTTTTAGCTCACTTTCTGAGGGTTTTTTTTTTCGAGATTTGGGGATTTCCAAGTCCATACTATGAACTTAAAATCTGCTATTTTTTAGTTTATTACGATCACGTTTGCGATGTTTTAAACTCGGGCGCGGCACTTTTTCAACCCGATTAACACAAACATGCAGAAATATGGCTGAGTACCCCTGTTTAGGGCACTTGTTCGCCCACTTCCCGAGGGATTTTTTGGCTGAGATTTGGGAATTTCGAAGTCCATACTATGAACTTAAACCCGGTTAACACGAGCACTTTTTCAACCCAGTTAACACAAATATGCAGAAACATGGATTTCCTAAATAGTCCATGGTTATTTTTATGGCACCCTTTGTAGTTTGTACTAACCTCACTGATAGATAAAATTGCTATTGGCTAGACAACAAAATTGCTATTGGCCAGACAACAAAAAAATCAACATGGCCTTATCAATTGAGAATTCACAATGTTATTCATGCTACAAAAAGCAAATATACATCCTCCAAAGAGAAACTTGAATCAAACAGCAACTAAATTGCAACTGTTTCTTCCAAACACCCACTTAAACACAAAGCAACAACAAAGAGTCACCAAATAGAGTGTTGTCTACATGTTAGGATAGTAACCCCGGCAATCATATAACTTAATTTAGGATAGGCAACATATCCAGCAAAATCCACCAAATACAAATGTATTCTAAAGTGACAACAACGTGAATGGGGTAGCACTCCAAGTGATCCCAGTGAATCTTAAAAGATAACACCCTACAAAGACTCCAAGTGATCTTCTTCGCATATTTCATTCTGTTAGATCTTCTTAAAGGCTCAATTCAAGATCTTTGGCCGAAACCTGCACATGCATAAAGTATATGAGGCCATATGCAAAAAAGTTAAGCACAACACTTCATAAATTGGGGGCAAATGTTCTTACAATTAAATTCACAGTCTCTTGTGTGATGATCTGGTCTAATCCAACTAGATGTGTTATAATATCTCCATGATCGACCGCCGTCGTACCCTGCACATGCATAATTTGATTTCAATTAGATTGCGAATAATTGAATTCTATGTTTATATGATTTTAAATATAAAAATCTTAAACTAACCTTCTTAGTCATCTTTGTGTTTGTTTTCCGACACTTCTTATTTATTGTCTCATTCTTATGTAACATGAGTTAATGTCACACAGCGAGACAAATACAATTAGAGGCATCACTTAGCCAACCACACATCATAGCCACATTAGCAACAAGGATAAGAAATCCTAAAGATCAAATATTACAAGAGTTTCATTCTTGATTTCTTAGTGTAGTGCCGCATGAGGCTAAGTTAGTTTTCAACAGAGATGAAACAGGCCAAATAGATTAGTCCTGCCTTAAGAGTTATATCCACTTTTGGTCTCTACCTTAATTTACTAACTATATTGGTCTCTACTCAAGCCATATCCACTTTTAGTCCTTTGATTTGATTTAGTCCATCTGCAGAATATCAATTCAACACTATTATGCCAGAAAATTGTGGTTATATAATAAATAACATTTGTAGAAGTATGTCACTATGTCCTTTAGGAATTTTGTTATTTTGGCACATCATGCCTTATGATGTATGATGAATCATTATTGGCTAATTGCACTTTTCCTTTGTCTCCAATCTATATTCACACTATTGAAGCTAATTACCGGTAGTTAAAATTGGTTCCATCACTTCAACTACATCTATTAGACGATTGGTTTGCTTTCTCTCCCCCCAAGTGTTTATGTGTGCAAAAGCCTTCCTTAATTTTGTAATCTATTAGACGATTGAATATGCCCAGTTTTCATGTCTCATTCTCTTTTACCAATTGTGTTATTTAGAACAATTTTCAGAGCAGCATATTGGGACAAGTCGTAAATCTTAAATATTGTATGTGTGGAACAACTCCTTCCACCTTCTCAGCCACCAGTTGCTACGTCAGCCTCTGCATTTGCTAGCACCATTTCTTCTTTGGTGCTCTAAACTAGGCGATATTTCCGTCACTAGATTGAAACATTTATGTGTGGCGATGTTAAGCCTTTCAAAAAAGAAAAATGATTTTTTTGGATCTCATTTGTCTAAACATACAGCATTATTAATTCAAAATAGTACCATTGCATATATTGCTCCGTCTGATCTTATACATTCTGACATCTGGGGGATTGCCTAGTAGTCAGTCACAACATAATTTAAACACATAATATGTGAAAAAGTATTACTTAAACCTTAAAAATTTGGAAAAATCTCCGTACGGTCACCTACAGTTCTGGATATCTCTCTCTTGTCATCAAAGATGCACAATTTACCCAGACGTTCTCCGTACAGGTTCGTACCAGCGCGCAGACCAAATGACATTTTTTTTTGCGATATCACAACAAATATTGCGATATCGTAATAACAGTTGTGATACCTTGCGATACCGCAATTTATATTGCGATATCGCAACTCAAAAACCCCATTTTTCTTCTCCCTGGTCGACTATTCCTCATTTTCACTGCGGTAACTCTCTCCCTCAACCAAATTTGATCGTCCTCCTCCCTCGCCAACCTATTTGCAAATACGCAAGGTCGCCAACGTCCGTTCGACGTCGACGAAGCATCATCGGATTGCCACTGGTTCTTACGGGTTTTGGCCACCATCGCTTCATAAGCAGGTTCTTAAAATGCATTGCATGTAACCTAATTATTCCAAAAAGACATTCTCAACATATATTGCATGGGGTAGGGTTTTTCTTTTTCAATATAACACCATACTTTTACAGCAGCAGAATTTCCACAAGTCCTAAGACAGATCTCTGTCGATACTATGGATCTCCAAGTGGGCGTGCAAGGGGGGCCAAGTGTTTTTTCACACATGGGGAAGCAGAATTGAGACAAACAAAATCTTCGTTGACGAGCAGGAAGCAGCAAATCGGGGATTGATTTCGGTTGTTGGTTCGATGCAGTAGGGTTACAGAGGAGGTGTGTGATTCTTGGTTTGATTCGGTTCGCACTGAAAGTCCAAGATCGAATCCTAGAGGGGGGGGGGGGGGGTGGGGTGAATAGGGTGAGCTCAAAGACTTTGACCAATTTTAATTCTTTTAGCTTTTAAGTCACTTATGCTTTGTTGAATATTAATTATCTTGTGAAAAAGAGAGGTCTCTAACTTAATCATTCACCAGAAGATAACAACAAGAAACAACAAACAATAAAAGCATCAATCACATAAGGTAAGCAAAAGAGCAATCTCCATGAAGGGCCACCTGTATCCTTTTCACCGTTGTGAGAGTTTGTGGTAATTGTATATATCACCAAATTCCCCCTGCGTGAATCACCATGTCATAAAACAAGTAGTAACATGATTAAAACAAGATATTAAACAAAACAGCAGTTACTACATTTGTTATGATGGGTTGTGGTGGCACCTGTTCAAATTGAATGACGGTCTATTCCCTCGTTGGCTGCTAGGCCGAGCGTATGTAGACCTTAGGTGTGATGGTTGTCGATTTGCACCTGCTTTACTGTTAGTATGCAAATACATAAATATAGCTTGACTTCCATTTTGGAATAATCTGAACATCCGATGGAGATCATCATCCCCTCTTATGGTTATGAACGTGAAGCTTCGGCCATTATGATATTGATATTGCACACTTATAAGCTTATTATGAAGCTCCCAACCAGTTTCTTCGTTTATCTTTCCGAGTAGTTGATTGAAAGTTATATTGACATCAACCCATATTACCTTCTGCTCACCGCCATTGTAGACTGGAAGTGGATTGCTTACGTCTAATATATCATTAAAATGACATATTATACATATCTCAATATTTTCCATCCTACCAAGGAGAACACAGATTTCGAATAATAAGATTTACTTTTGAATATTTCTGAAGTTACTCACAAACATCCATATAATCCATGAGGATTTAACGTGTGAAAATAAATATCGGAATAAGTATTTCTTTAATAAATAAGATGAATGTTTGGAATTACTAAGATTTGAAGGTTGTTAAATATAAAATAAAAAACTTTTATTCCTATGCATACATGGGAAATTAAAAGAGTTAAAATCTAAACATTGACATTTAGGATACCATGGAGCTACACACTTCTATAACATTAACAACCAAATAACAATGCATTATCCGTTCAAAAAAATTTAAATAAATGCATTATCTTAATCAATTCTACACATAGATATTCTAGCAAATTTATTTTACGTCTCATTCGTACTAATTCTCTACATTTAGCAAAAGTATATATATACCATAAAACAACACCCATTCTAATAAAATAATAGTGACAACATGGGTCGGTCAGTTGGTGCCATATCTTTGGGGTTTTGATGTTAGATGGTCACAAATGCCTTCAACTATTATCTAGGCAAGCAGCAAAGTCGGGCCTCAATTGTGAAATCAAGATGGGACCACCCCTCGCCCGTTTTGATGTTAGATGGTCACAAAAGCCTTTAACTATTATTTAGGCAAGCTATAAAGTCAGGCCTCAATCGTGAAATCAATCAAGGACTAACCGTCCCAAAAAAAAAAAATCCAAAAAAAAAGGTGCATTCCAATTTCGTGGAACAATAGAGCATGATATAGTTGTAAGATCTTAACTGTTCATCTACTGAATATCACCATTCGTTGATAACTATTAAAGAATCTAAACCATTTAATCATTTCCTTACTTATATATAGAATTAAAAAAAATCATTAGCAGTTTAAGATAATGATAAAAATGATGTCTGTAATGCCACAATAACAGGAAAATGTTAAAAGAATATGTGGACATTCTGAGCTTGTGCTGGGGCCCACCATAGGATGGGATGAAGAAGACATTCCACATTTTTTTTTGCAACTAGGCGTTCAAGCCAAATCCAATTGTTGGTAATTCATGATATGAGAACAAGGGGATTTTTTTTAATATATCAACAACTGGATATTCATAAAAAAGTGAGGCCCCACAAGTCCCACTTAAGGTCACTGTTAATATTTATACAAAATATTTCAAATGTTTCTACAAGTGGGATTTCTTGTTTTCTAACTTTTTCTCAAAAGACACAAAAGAAGAAAAAAATAATATAATAAATAAGAGGGAGATACATATAAGGTGGGCAAGGTGGGCAACATGGAATTAATGAATACCTTAGACAAAGATGTGGCAGGAGATTCAATTGCTATATATGATAATTGCCCAAGGTTGACATGCAGAAAATGTGATAGGAGATCACTTGTTATATATGACAAGAGATCACTTATTTTGTGGCGGGAGCTACACTTGCAGAACATGGAAGCAGAAAACCCATTTCAGAGACGAATGCAACGGAACGGAAAGAAAATATAAACAGAAATGCATTAGTTGACTTTTACCCTATCGTTTTTTGCGATATCGCAACATAAATTGCGGTATCGCAAAAAAAAAAAGGGAAAAATGGTCTGCGCGCTGGTACAAACCTGTACGGAGAACATCTGGGTAAAATGTGCATCTTTGGTAACAAGGGAGAGAAATCCAGTACTGTAGGTGACCGTATAGAAATTTCCCCTAAAAATTTTAATATGAAATATGAAACTTCATATTTTTTATAGGATAACAGTGATAGTGTCCATGTCCTGAAGTTTGGAAAACAGAGAAACATATCCTCAGACCCCATACCGGTGCCTTATCTATACTCGTGTCTCAGCATTATGGAAAAGCAAACACAAGCCTCAGAAACAATCCAATAAAGACAAAAAAAAAAAAAAAAAGAAAAAGAAAAGAAAAGATAAACAAACTAATAGAATAACCCAGCACCTGCAAACACCAACAACAGTTTGCCAAACTCATCTCGAAAAATGACAAAATTAGAACAAATGAGCAGAACAGAGGATAACACAAACCTGAAATTCGCGCACTTTAAAAGTTGGACTCAACATTGCACATTGAAGCGTGCAGCCACGGGCCACACACTCACTCGCATTCATAGTGCGCCTTGGTTCTTTCCCAAAGAACTCAGACAATATCCTGATAATAGCTGGGATGCGAGAGCCAGACCCAACTACTTCAACCACATGAACATCATCCATCCCAATCCCAGCCTCTAAAAGCGCTTTCTCCAGCGGCCCCTTCACTCGTTCCAGAATTGGAAAACTGATCCTTTCAATAGGGT
Organism: Litsea cubeba; assembly: GCA_012931725.1. Taxonomy (NCBI): domain Eukaryota; kingdom Viridiplantae; phylum Streptophyta; class Magnoliopsida; order Laurales; family Lauraceae; genus Litsea; species Litsea cubeba. The sequence continues at coordinate 24,369,601 of CM022953.1, read as the reverse complement.
TGTAAATGGGTACCCGATTCTCCGATTACCCGAAGGTTCCGATCCGTTAGGATCCGGGTCTGGGTCCTTATTTTGGTCCCGATAAGAAAATGGTTCCGGTTCCGGATCCTTTTTTTGGAACCGATACTTAAACGGTTCCGGTTCCGGATCCACAGTGGCTCAGACCCGTGGACCCGAGACCCGACCCAATATATACTAACATAAGGTAACTTTATTATGTGAGAACAGAACCCTTTTTACTTTTCTACTTTTCTACATTAGAGTTTTCTATTTTTCTACATCTCATTGCCTGTTTGGATGTGATTTCTGAGTTTTTGGTTAAAAGTGTTTGTTATTGATAGACAAAATGTCACATTAGTGTTTGTAGGTACGTGATCCAATTGAAATGTGAAAAAAATATAATTTTTTTAAAGAAAAATACAGGTATTAGTCTAGACCCGGAACCGGAACCAGACCCGCCTCATAAACGGTTCCGGTTCCGGTTCTGGTTCCCATTATTCTTAACGGTTCCGGTTCCGGTTCCGGTTCCCCTTCTTAGAAAACGGTTCCGGTTCCGGTTCCACCCTGGACCCGGACCGGAACCGACCCATTTACAACTCTACCTTTCAAACTCATCTCTCTATATGAACCCCCTCACATCCTTCTCATCCATCAAGCATTCAATATTCAAAGGCGCCTCCGGATTCACACTCAAGACCTTCTTCAACTTCTCACACGCAGCTCGCAGCCTCTGGCAAGCCCGCGCATTCTGATAAACATCCACCCTATACTCTTCCCTAAACTTAGCAGCAAAATGCCTGAACAAGACCTCATCGAAATCCCGCCCGCCAAGCGACCGATCGAATGCGTGAGCCAGGACATTCAGACCACCCATGCTGAAACCTACAATGGAGACCTGAAAGCTCGCGTGGCCGACGTCGACGAACGCAACACTCAATTGGTCGTTCTCCGGCAAATCTGTTTTGTAAATTCCTTACTCCAGCGCATTGGCGGTGGTCTCATGGAACAATCGCAAAGGATACAGTCCCGCGATGGCGGCCGCATCCAAAATAGCTCCTCTACAGATCAGTGAAATACACAGGGATCCCAATACAACAATCTACGACCGTCGCCGCATTCAAATTCTTCTCGACAATGCTCTTCAGATTCGACAAGATCATCGCCAGGACCTACGTCGGCGTGAAGGCGCGCTGCTCGCTGAGATATCTCACCTGGATGAGGGGGTAGGAGGAGAAAGAGAAAAAAAGGCAGGAGAGGAGAAGTTTGGGAAAGAAAAGGAGAAGGAAATCGTTCAATTTAGGTGTCTAGGTTATAATTCCATGGCGATGTCGTTCTAAACAGGGAGGGGTAAAATCATCCAAATCGACTGTACGAACACCAATACGGGTGTTTATGTGTATTTATGATTAAATACGTATAATACATGTTTTGGGACACTTTTTTGGTAAAATTCCCTCATATTTATACGTGACTTTATAAAGTGTCAAAAATTTAGAAATTCGGAATTGGCGGGCCCGTTGGACACCTTAAAGTTTGGATCCTCTAAGTGTGAGACTGAGCTAACCATGAAGCTGACCATAGTTCTGAATTTATACTATTTAAATTTTGACTTAGAATTTTTACTTTGGAGAAATATTTTATGGGGGCTTTGGCCGGAGGTCCCTCATAACATTACTTTATTGCAAACAGTCCACAAAAAAAAGAAGTTATGCATCCAAAGGTCCCTCTCACACTTTTTCATACCTAAAAAGACCAATTAACCATTTCTTTAATAAACCAAAACCGTCCAGCGCTCTCGTGCCAATGCACGCATGACGTTATTATCCGACACGTCTCATCTTGATATGCGACACGTGTAAAGTTTGAGGACACTTTCTTTGCCCAGATTTCATGGTAACCTCCTGCCACTTGCAGCAAAAGGCAGTAGCCAGTAAGGTTACATGTCCACGTTGCGCATTCACGCATCACATGAGTATTGAGTGTATACAAGGTGCACTCACACCAACTATGAGGCCTTTGATACTCATTGTAAATAACTTGCAACACTAATCCAGAGAATCACATGCAGCCCCTTCCTGCGATTGTCTACTATGACGACGATGGGCAGGGAGCCGGACTTGCAAGGCAACAACGATGGCGAAGATGGCAGCCCGACTACGACAGCGATCGTGGAGCAATGGGACAGAGGTGCTTCGGGTTCTCTGCTTTTACTGCTCCGGTGGCGATGAAATCGGACGACGACGGGCAACGGGCAGCGGAAGGCAAGTTGCAGTCGTCTTCTTCCTGCAACCAACCTGGCCTGGGAGAAAAGCCCAAGTCGTCTTCTTCTTCGAGTTCTGGTTTCTGTAACCAGAACCGGACAACAGCCTGCTGCCTTCTCCTTCACTTTCCCTTCGGCCAAGATGGCGCATGTTTCAGAACTCAGATAAATTTACTCAAAAGTCAGATAAATTTACACAAAACTCAGATAAATTTTATAAAAAAACTCAGAACTCAAATAAATTTGTTCCAAAACTCAGATTAATTAGCCAAAAACTCAGATAGACTTGTCCATAACTCAGATAAATTTACGCAAAACTCAGATAAATTTTATAAAAAAACTCATAACTCGCTCTCGCTCTCTCGAGCGCCGGAAAGAGGAAGAGAACTCTCTCCAGCGACTCTGGAGGATTCCGTCACAGGCGAGGAATTCCACACCTCAGCCTTTGGACATCAGGCCCATCGGCCATTGACCTTTCTTCCCCTTCTCCCACTGTCTCGGCGATTTACACACAGCGGCCACCCATCAGCCAGCACTGCTGCTGCCGGCCATTCCCCTCCACTTAGCGGCCAGCTTGTCTCCCTGCAAACTCTCGGCCATTGCTGCCCCTTTTCCCCTTCCAACAGTTTTCCCTTGCTGACCGGCCAATTCTCCACTGCTCAGCTCCCGACCATCATGCCCCTGCTCAATCCCGGTCAATCCTCCTCCTTGCATTCAGCCCGGCCAACATTTCCCCTGCATCTGCTCTTGACCACTCCTCCTGGACCAGCTACCATTCCCAGTCCAGCAGCCATCCCTCCCACTGCAACAGTCCGCAACCACTCCTCCCCCTACAAACTCAGCCAGCCAGTCCTCTTCTAGCCTAGCTCTCGGCCAGTTTCCACCACCTGCACAGTCACCAGCCATTCCCTTACACCACCTGAAACTAGTGGCCACTTCTACCCTCTTCCCCCGCGGGCGTTGCTGCAATCCTCCTCAGCCGGCCACTGTTGTCATCTCCTTGTGTCAGCGGCCACTGCCAATTTCTTATTCCTTCTCTTCTTCTTGTTCAGTCTGCCTGCACCAGCAACACTTCTAGACTCGCAAGAACCCTTCCCAGCTGCCATTAAACCTGTAACAGCCCCGCTGCTGCCGACTACAAGCTGCACAAACGGTACAGCGGCCACCTTGCTTCTTCTTCTTCTTCTTCCTCCTCTTCTTCTTCTTATTCAGCCTGCATAGCACCACCAGCATCTGACTAGACGATTTCTTCTCGGCGGCAGAGAAGGACAAGAAGAAGCGATTCTCAGATAAATGAAGTAATCGTGACACGTTGCTAACTAATCGTTACACGTTGAGGACCACTATATTACATGTTGCGTCAGTTACAGGGGCAATTTAGTCCTTAAAAATAAAAACATGTGGGTTCGGGGACCTCTCGCTTCAAAACAGCCTAGCTAAGTGGACCATAGGCCTTAAAAAGTTTTTTCTTGGACTAGAAGCTGGGAACATTGACTTATATGGACCTTTTGCTAATTTTTCCTTATTTTGTCACCTTCTAATGATCTTGGAACTTTGGTAGGTTATTATTTATGATATCGAACAAACATTTGATTTTCGGATTGTTTTAAATTTTGTGTAAATATTATTAAATATGCTATAATATTAATGTGATTATCTCTATAATGCACATTTTTGCATACTAATCAATTCTGAATGTCTTGGATTATTTATAGACTTTTGATTTCTGAAACTCAGATAATCAGTGATTATTCTTGTTTAGATTAGATTTTTGGAAGAAAAGCCTGTTTTTATGGAATGTAACCTTGCAACTGTTATGTATACTAGCTGACGCAGTGATAGACAGACTGTAACTGTTATGTATACTATCTGAAGCTTAGTTTTGATATTTGTTGGAGTATTTTTACTCTTGGTTCCTCTGTTTTTTGTTCTGATCAATGGCCACACTCTTATATATATTACATGGTGGCGTCTAGTATTCTGTTGACTCCGATCAGCTCTCTGTTGAGAGAATATAGCTAATGTGGTTATGCCCTCGTGATATTTATGTAACATGTATTATCATGTTTTTAATTCTGTAAGACTTTCAGTTCTAACATGTTATTTTTGTTTATTATATCAGTTTACTTGCTCAGTCTATCTGATGTAATGTTTGACGTTACATGAGATTTCACTTTTGCCGGTACCTAGGAAATTGAGGTGGTCGAAGAAACTGTCCCAGAGATAGGTGAGTGGTCTTCGGAGGAGACCTTACAATGTATTGAACAATGCAAACTCAACACTAGAAAAGTGTTCCGAGGTGGAAGTTTCTGGAAAAGTTCTGATGGTGGTGTAATGAGTTAGTGAAAAGCTTGTGTAAATAAAACTTATCTCTATAAATTATATAGAATGTTGAGTTGTAAATTATCCTTAGACTTCATATGCTTTGTTTATCACATTATATACATATATACATAGGTTTGTTACTGTTTCTTATGCTTTCGCAGGAAAAGTTTTGAAAAGTTCAAATTTAGCTCACCCGTGATATCCTGTGGGCTTAGTGTGGGCTTAAATACCTATTAAGTCGAAATGACTTTAATCCCTACATTAGTTACGTCACGAAATCTAAACCATTAAAGTTACTCAATTTTTGGACGTGACATAAGGGTTGTGGAGGAAATTACTGCAGAAATAGTTGCCATGAGAGCAAAGAGAGGAGGTAATCTGGGAAAAAAAAAACTAGGATTGCTCATTTGATGGCATAAAATCCCACACAATAGATGTTGTTCTCTCTGTCAACGTGAGATGAACCATTGCCTTATGGTGGGCAATTTGAAAGGCAAGAGATAGTTGTACTTTAAAAAAGAAATGCCCAAATCCCTTTATGAGCCGTGTCACTTGCTAATAGCATAGTTATCCATATTAAGGTCTTGTTTGGCATTTCTACTTTTTTTTCTCACAGACCATTCAAAATAGAGCTATTAAAAAAAGAGCTATAAAAAAAAAAGAGGCTAGAACAAAAAAACATGTTTTGTAATGAATGGGTCTACTTCAAATAGACCATTTGTATGCCCTATATTTACCTCTTTTTAGAGTAGTTTGCCTCTTTTTAGAGAGGTATCTTCTGTCATTATGTAAAAAATGAACTTATGCACATTTTCATCAAAATATGCCCTCTACACACATACTATAACATCATAATCTCTTATCATTTGAAAACTACAATAATTTCCATTAAAATATGGCCTGTAACTTGTAAACAATTTAAAAATTACCACAATCAATATTTTTTTTATTCATTTGATTTTTTATTTTCTTTTCCTGTATATACAACAGTACATTATTACAACTTCCAATCCGTGTCATATGGAGAAATTGAAATTGTTAATTCCATTATCTAAGACCAAATCTACTACACACCCAACATCCATTTCCATTCCAAAACCATCAAAAAATAAAACAAGAAAATTCATTTCACTTCATATTAATATTCAAACATTCTTTCAACAAAATAAACCCAACCCAACAAAATAGTTGGTAGAAAATGAACCCCACCCTTAAAAAAAAAAATTTTAAAACTATTACTCCATAGTTGAAGAAATCATGCTCAAGTTACATATAGCTTCTCCAGCTCTTTGCTTCAAAACTTGCTCCGAGCACTCCTATCCTAATGACACCATTTGATTCCCTTGACTCACCTTTAGAAGCGCCCTATCAATATTTACAAAGCCATTTCATCTTTCCCCAGGCGCACCTATTTACAACTCCATGTTCAGGTCATTCTTTGAATGGCTATTCCTATTAATTGGAGTTAAAGACTGCCCGGGTAGTTGATTACCAAACCTTTTGATGATTGCCGCCATTAAGATTAACATCTTCGTTGCTGATTGACACATCCTTTCTGCAGTCAAAAGAAAGAGCACAACTAAAACAAAAAAATTGATAAATGTGTTAAGGAATGCTTGCTTGATTTCTGTAAGTTGCTGGATATCCCTGTTTCCAGCTTAGGGCCTGTTTGGATGTTTACATAATAAAATATTTATAGATTTAAATATTACAAGAATAAAATAATATAGAATACAATAATGTAATATTATGACAGTATAATACTTTTACTGTTTGGCAATTTTTGAAGAATATTACAGATTTTAAATTGAGCTGTTTGGAAAGTGTTATGATTAAAGTAAATTACATTATAAGATTATTTTTTATTAAATATTTTAATTTATCTGTAATTTACCACCTCTAGATAAAAAAAGAATATGGTAAGGTTTTACCATAAGTTTCTTTTCTTTTATCACATAAAACCATGGTAAAGTATAGTAAAGTAAGTCAATAAAAAAAATTAACTACTTTATAACTCTCTCTCCCAGTTTGCTTTACTACAGACTTCATCTGACCTAACTTTACTTCACCTTTTACCATGATATAACATCAATCTTTATTTTACTTTACCACACCCGTAAACAAGTCACTTTTTATTTACCATATAAAATTACGATAAAATGTGATAAAGTGAAGTAAAGAAGAAGAAGCTTCTTTACCATATCTTCCCACTTTACTTCACCATGTACTTTATCTAACCTTTACTTTACCACACCTTTACCGTCCTGTTATATTTACTTTTACTTTACTTTACCATATATGTAAACATATACATTATGATGATTTTGGTGAATTAAAGTTTTTACTTTACTCTACCACTTTGTAATAGTCATTTTAAAAGATTCTTATCTTGTAGAAAGTTTTCTACAGGGGGAAGCTGTAGAAGAGAATATTAAGTTTTTTGAAAGAAAAGAATCTTTTCTTCAAAATTTTCTTGAGTTACCAAACGCACAAGATTTTATTCTTTAAAAAATAAAAGATTATGTTCTATAAAATAATATTTTCTTGTGTTTTCTTGTGCATTCAAATAGCCCCTGAGCAAAGAAGGTTAGTCACTGATCAGAAATGTTTTCTAATGTCTACATTATTTATTTCTGTGGATTGCCACATCTGGCTGGATGCTTGTTGTTTCATTGTCAAATGAACTCATCCCTAAATAGAAAAGAGCAATGTAGGTATAGGTGTAACCCTCACTTATTTAGAATTTAGATTACTAGGGTGGTTGATGATGGCTGGTATTTATTTTCCTTCTCTTCTTAATTAATTTTTCACCAGAGGAGAGGGGAGATAATTTGTTTGTCATTTTAAAATATTCCGGTGATTGATTCCATTTATTCCATTTTAACCTTTTTGAGAAATAGAAGTCTTTCTATTCCCATGTATAGGTTTTTCCTCATAGATATGAATACGGAGGTTAATCATTTTGATTGAAGGTTGCTATTATCTGCTGATACACTGTCAACTTCCTGTTTGCCTCCAAGCTGGCCATCCAATTCAGAAAACTACATCCCCAATTGGAGTTGTGTTCTTTTTCCAATATAGTCATTTTGTAGTATTTATAGGTGAAGCTTTCTATCAGAGTCTATATCATTGATCCACCATAGAGTTTTACGTCTCATGTTTCTTCAGATATCATTAACATGATTTGCTATTTTTCTCATTAATTTACTTCCTAATCTCATATGGGATTTTGAGTGTTTGTAAAAAAAATGCAGAAGCCTAGGGTCACTGAGATACATGTCAGAATAGACTGTAATGGCTGTGTATAGAAAATCAAGAAGGCATTGCATGGAATTAATGGTAACAAATCATTAACAACATTTTTTGCAATCACTGATGCAGTTTGACGACAACCAAGAAAAAAAGTCAACCATTAATTCAATCAACTAGAACTGATTCATTCACTAATGTTTCTAACTATTTGATTCCCCATTGGGTTTGAACCCACAGTGAAATACACCTTGTTCATGCACATCTGACAAGAAATTTGAGGCCTCATTCTTTGGAGTTCAGCAATTTGGGATTAAACCCACCTCGGCAAACACCCCAATTCAGCAATGGAGCAGCAGAAGAAGGTCTCCAATTTTGATGCCCAAACTCACAACCCACATGATAAACAAGAAAAAAAAAGAGAATCCCCAATTCCGTTACTGCAGAAATAGTTCCCTAATTTCTCAAAGCAAGGATCTCCAATTCAAGTAAAACAACCTCCACATAGAAAACAAATGAAAAAAATCACGAGACGGGGAAAAAGATGAAGGTAACATGATCATGCCTTGGCCAAAAGAAAAGGGAGAAAAGCAGCGGAAAGGAGAGAGAAACCCAGCGATGAGGGAACTGGAGGGTTCATACTTCGACAGTGAGAGGAGGCTGCAGCTGCTGTGATGATTTTGGCTGATAACGTTTTGAGGGAGGAGGCTGCAGCTAGGGCAGGATTTTCGCAGAGAGAGGTCCAACGAGAGAGTCGGGAGAGGATAGGTTATTGTGGGAGAGGATTTTCATTGACAATAAAACACTGTCTAAGGGTACTTTTGTCTCAAAAAGTAACCTCCACCTCTTTGTTTTTTTTAGAGCCAGATTGTAACGCCCCAATTCCGGATAACGAGAAAACCGTCAAAGTACTGAAATTGACGCACTACTTCCCAAAAAATCCGAGAACTTCCAAGATCGTAGGTCCGCAGTGAGGTCCAATTTAAAACTTTTGAACAATATTATAACAACAGTTAATATTGTGGAAGCATAAAGAAATAAACGGAAGAAATACAGAGATAGCGGAAGCATAAGGTATCATCAAAATCATATCATGTATAACGGGCTTATCCAGCCTAAAAATGACAAGTGATTAAAAATCAAGGTTTAATTACATATTTGACTAACTACCCAGCTCACTACAAAAATCTCTCAAAATCCCAAATAACAGACACTCAAGCCCCTGCCAGTGGTATTGGCTCTCCACCCTCCGGCTCGACCTCTTGGTCGGCCGGTCCCCACCCGTAGTAACCTACTACGGGCACCTCTATGAGTGCGTACGCATTGCCCTCGAACTCGGGGTCAAGACCTAAGCACCAAGAGTGGATCAGATATAAAAGATCTGGCAAGTCACAGTATGCTGATAATATAGGATGTGTGCATCAAATGAGTAGAGACAGTGATAAAGTTAAGAGAATAGCAATGGTACAGATCCTAGGCAGTTGAGCAAGATAAACAAATAGAATCAAGATAAACATAATATAACCCTACACAAAATGACACACTCACACAAGCTGGATACCGCAGAATATTATGCCGCGGCCCTCCCATACTGAACACAGTCGCGGCGAGGAAAACCTCACAATGCTGGGGATTATCTAGCCTCGCAAATAACATCATCATCAACACACACTGAGACCGGACTCGGTATCACAACCGTCCGTCTCCAACAATGCTCATCATGATAGCCACACAACACTCTCAATAGCTCTTACCAGTGATGATCAGTCCAACTGGCTGAGCTTAGATCAACTGAGTGAATGTCTATGCAGACTCAGGATGCAATAAGGGTCTGTGTCTGTCTAGGCTTTGCCTTGCGTGAACAAGGTCCTAACAAAGTCCCAAGAGGTCCAAGTATCCATTGATCATAATCCAGGTCCAAGTCTAGTCAATGGGTCCATACCAAGGCCTACCAAATAGATGGCCTGGTCTATAACAATCCATATGAGATACAAGTTCATGTTCATAACACATGATCCATTTACATCCATAATGGGTCACAAGCCCATACAATCTAACCTCTCCAGTCTATGGTAATCTACATCCAAGCTTAGGCCATAGAAGGGCCCGCCTAGCCATAGACACGGGTCAATGTTTACCCAATCATATTACCGGGTTACCTCTAAATAGTCCTAGGTTCGAGTCCTCCATTTTCCATTTAATTAACAGGTATAAGCAATAATAAGGACAATAGAGTGATAGTAATAATATGAGGGAGATGAATCTCCAAGTACAAGGATCAATGGGAGATATCAACAGTCCAACCTAAGAAAATGATCCACTTTCAGATTCAGGTCTATCTCAGGTAATTCGATCTTTAAGTGAAACCACAGATGCTAAGGAATACTGTGTTTGGTGCTCAGAAGTCTTATGCATCACTGGTAACATATAAAGGTCGAACCATCTTAGATTACACACTACAAGAAATCTAAGCTGTTGTGACGAAATTTGATGACGAATTTTTTTTTGTCTTAAAAGAACACCCAAAGAGGACGAAATATAAATTTAATCATTTGTTTTAATTTTTTTCAAAAGTATAGGAGACGAAAATAAAATTTCGTCTGCAAAAAATAAGGCGCCAACTTCATTTGCGTTGGCACCAATTATTTTAGCTCATTAGAGACGAACATTTTTGTCACAAAATATAAATTTTGTTTTGCGATGAACGTAATTTGTCACCAATAAGGATAAGTTATGGAAGACGAACATATTTCGTCACCAAAATAAAGCGCCAATTTCATTTGCATTAGCGCGAATTATTTTAGCTCATTGGAGACGAACATTTTTGTAACAAAATATAATTTATTTTTGCGACGAACGTAATTCGTCACTAGTAAGGCTAAGTTATGAAAGACAAAAATATTTTGTCACCAAAATAAGACGCCAATTTCATTTGTGGTGGCACGAATTATTTTAGCTCATTGGAGACGAACATTTTTGTCATAAAATATAATTTATTTTTACGACGAACGTAATTCATTACTGAGAAGGATAAGTTATGAAAGACAAAAATATTTCGTCACCAATAAACACTCCATCATGCCATTTCATCTTTTTATTAAATGGGCGACAAATATATTTTTGTCTCGGAAAAATAAGTTGTGGGGCAAATTATTTTAGCTCATTGGAGACGAACATTTTTGTCACAAAATATAATTATTTTTTGCGACGAACGTAGTTCGTCACTAATAAGGATAAGTTATGGAAGACGAAAATATTTCATCACCAAAATAAGGCGCCAATTTCATTTACGTTGGCGCGAATTATTTTAGCTCATTGGAGACGAATATTTTTGTCACAAAATATAATTTGTTTTTGCGACGAACGTAATTCGTCACTAATAAGGATAAGTTATGGAAGACGAAAATATATAGTTTTCCCGGCGATATATTTTCGCCTGCAAAAGTCCAATTTTTTCCAGCATTTTTTTGTTTTCGCCAGCAAAGGTCTCTTTTTCCCGACGATTTATTTTTTTTCACAGGCAAAGGTAACTGTTCTAACATAAGTTTTTAAAAAAAAAATTTCCCGGTAACATTGTTTCGCCGGTAAAGGTTAGCCTTTTGCGGGCACATTTGTTTTTCGCCGGCAAATGTCATATTTTTCCCGGCATTCTGACTACTTCGCCGGCAAATGTCACGCACCAACTCCTCCCCTCCGTTTGCGCTTCATTTGGAACATCGTGCGTTTATATTGGAAATTTATTTTTCAATATATTTTAGAATTATTTTAGATTACTACTAATACATATAGCCCCTTCTTACTCAACCCATCTGCGTTTTACCCAAAAGAAAACAAAAATCGAAAAAAAAAACCCAAGAAAAATGCATCTCCCTCATCTCAAACCCCTTCTGCATCTCCCCTATTTCAAACCCCTTCTGCATCTCCCTCATCTCTCTGCATCTCCTCCATTTCAAACCCTTCTGCATTCCCTCCCTCTCGGTCCCTGGCCCATCTCGCCTGGTCCAGCGCCGATCTCGTATCGCCCATCTGTCTGCATCTCCCTCTTGGTCCCTGGCCCATCTCGCCTCATCCAGCACCCCATCTCCGTCTCGTCCAGCCATCTCTTTGACCCATCTCTCTCTTGTCCGCCATCCTCGCCGTAGAGCACCCCCGCAGCAACACCTCTCACTATCTTCATCTCAAAGTTGCCTTGGGCTCATCAGACAAATACTCATCCAAGCTCCCATTACACATGAAGTCATAAACCAGTATCAAATCGCCGCGCCAACTACACTAGCCCTGCAACTGGACTAGATTTTGATGACGGTGCCACCCAATACTCTCAATCTCCGCCACAAACTCCCTTATCCCCTGCTTCGATTCATGCGAAACCTGCTTCACTGCCACCTGGGTCTTTGATTTGGGAGAGTTCCTCTGTATGCTCTTCCAAATCCTCCGTATCCGAGCAACTCCTTGTCGCGGAATCCTGTGGTGTCGATTTTCATCTCTTTGTAGGAGAAGCGATGAGTGCCTTACTCGAATAGGGCCTTAAGTGAATTGAGGCTTGAAAAGCGAAGCACAGAACACATCCTTTGGTGGTGATTTTCACCTCTGCGCCTCTCTCATCTCCCTCGCATCTCTCTCTCATGCTCAAGGTCTCCCTCGCCAGCACATCCTCTCGTTCCCTCTCTCGCAACCGGACTCACACTCAAAGGTAATGGCTCTGCCTCATCTTCATTGCATTGCTTCTTTTCTTTTCCCCTCCTCCCATCTCCCTCTTGCTGATGGATTTTGAATCTTCTTGTTAAGATTTACATTGAAACTCACATGCCCCATTTGGATTTGTTAGCTTTTGATTTTCTATTTTGAATCTTCTTGTTTAGCTTTCTATTGGATTTTCCTCCTCCCATCTCCCTCTTGCTCATATCTCATATGTCCTATTGTGTATAACGTCTGATATGCTAAACTGGTGATTTTGGGAGGAATTGGCACAAACCCAGATGCAAAATGCTTGTTTTCTATCTTTCCTTCTCTTTTCATTTTCCTGATCAGACTGAAGATTTTGCAGATTTGTGTTTTTTATTTTTTTTATTTTTGAATTGATTGTTCTAGTTGGTCTTCTTTGTCTGTAGTGAACTTGCATATTTCAGATCTGGAGTGCTGGACCCTTTTTTAATTAAAACCCAACAAGTTCCTTAAACCCTTTGGCATTTGAATAGTTGTGCTTGTGATTCCTTCCTGTCTCTTTTATAAAGAAAGCATGGGCAAATTGTCCGTATTTTTGGTCAGCAATTTCTCTGAATTGAAAAGGATTTCAGAACCTTCTCAATTCTCTAAACTCACCAAATGCCCTCCTTATGGGGTGAGTGGGGGACTTCACCATTCAAAAGAAGCAAAAAATGTATAGTTAAATTAAGTATTGGTTTCCAGGGTAAATGTGTTTTGAATTCAACTTTGACACCGGCCTTTTTTCTATGATATGTGACTCTCAATTTTGTGTTGTTTGTGAAGAATTACGTACAAACGATCTGTTGATTTGTGGACCGGCTATTTCTCTCTTGTCCATTTTTTATGAGTATTGTTTTGTGCCAGATCTGAGACTTGAAGCATGGCTCATTTTATATCATTGCCTTAGTGTGCCTCAATGTACCTCAAATTACTTTTTCAATAGGATTTCTGGCAGAGTAAATACAATCAGGCTCCTTCTGTTTGGGCGTTGTAGCAAATGGGGGCTGCATTTGGCTGGATAATCCTAACATCCAATGTGGATGTGAGATGTATAAGAAGGAAATGTGGATGGGCAGCAGGTGGGTGTGTGCAGGTAGTGAAAGAGGAGAAATTTCTCTTTTCTTCTTTTCTTTTCGATTTTTTTTTCTAATGTAGCTCCAAAGATTATAGCATTTGTGGTATTTCATTCTGAGAAATCAAATATTCAATTTATGAACTTGTTTCGTATCACATTCTAAGCCAGAGAATGTTAATTGTTTTGTTCGTCCTTTTCGTAAATCCTAATTATCAAAGGTGTATGGAAAGGAGTAGAAAAGAAAGATGTTGCACATTTTTATTTGCTTTTGTAATTTTGTAGCAGTTGAGGATTCCTCATATAAGTTCTTCTTGATTTTCAGAGGTGGGTGTTTTTGGTATTTATTGGTTTATTACCTTGAATGGGTTATCAGGGATGTTTTCCTTTTATGTGGTCATTGAAAGTTGTTATGGTTTGATGTCGCAGCCTACTGTGTAGTCGCAGTTGAGTCGGTTGGCAGACAAGTTCCAATTGCCTTCTGGAGCGGGTCAAGGATGATTTTAACAAGAGATATGGAGGAGGGAAAGCTGCAACTGTTGTTGCTAACAATCTCAACAAAAAGTTTAGGTAATTGTTCTTTCAACTCTTAAAAAAAAAAAAAAAGGAAGATAGCAAACATTTTTTTAATTTATTCAAACTGCACTGAACTCTCTTCGTCTGTGCAGGTCCTTGACTGTGGTGAGAAAATTGAACTTTTTGTAGGCAAAACAGAGAATCTTCATTTACAGTTTCGTGGAACTTCTTTACTATGAAGGGTTTAAAGACTTAAATTTTATTTGGATTTGATGGGTCGAAGTCTGAGTGGACTTGGTAGCTGGCAGACCCAGACACAGCAATGACCCGGGTGATATATAACATGAATATATCTTTTCTGCTCAAGTGTGGTTTAAACTTGATATATAAATTTATCAGTTTTGTGGTCCAATACTATGGATGTAGCCTAACTTCCATTGTTAAACGTAAATTGTTTGGGTCACTGTGAGAACTCGCTTAACATTCCATTGTTTCAAGATTTGATCAATTAGTTCTTATTTGTCTGATCCTCTCTCTCTGTTTGTTCAGACACATTATGTTTTGCTGCTCTGTTCCTTTAAAGAACACTGCAACAGCATGTTCGTGTTCATTCAATGGAAGCAGTTATGGCATGTTGGGAACTTGAGCAATCTATACAGAGCCTAACAGGTGACATCCAATTTTTTTTTTCCCAATTTCATTTCATAATTTTTTGGTATGTGTAGAGAAAGCATTATTTAATTCTATAACACTGGCGGTGGGATTCTATCTTGTTTACTCAGTGAAAAAACCAATCCATATTGGTCGTATTGAGAATATTTTTCAACTCATGTTTACTAATCTGCGTACAGGACAATCTGATTATAGAATAGAGTCTGGAATTGAGTTTGATGGATATACAGCAGCACATAATAATCAATTGATTTTGTAGACTTTATACTGATTAGGAATCAGTTATATTAAAAATATTGAAAGCACTTGTTGCAGCTGGCAATGTGTTGGGTTGAACGGGTACATACTCTTATAGTGGCAGGTTTTGTAATAGGTATTTTGGGTTGGGATGGGTACGATTTATATATTGAAACTTGAGTTGGTTCGAGTTTTTATAACAGCTTTAGATATTTCCTAATTAGCTTTAAACCCAAAATATGGACAATTTATCCCTTTTAGCCCTCTTAACTCAGCAACAGGAAGCTATCATCCTTGCTATAAAGGGAGGTGCCTTGAAGAAGATCAAGCCATCATTTTGGTGATCTGATCCACTCAAATTCAAGGCATGGATAGAAGTTTGCCTAAACCCTTTTGTAGTTTTTTTCCTCTTTATTTCTTTTGAATATGACTTAATCCAGCCATGTGGACTATAAAAGATCACAAAAGGAACCAAATGTATCGGAGCATTGGTCCTGGTATTGAAAATCACTTAAAAACAATCCAGGGTTTGTTTTCCCTTTCACATGACCTATGATGCTGTCACTCAGTGGATACAAATCATATATTTATGACGTTCACTTTTGATGTCTCTGTCTAGGCATTGTAGAGTTGAATAACATATTATGATGTGGTATGCCATGTTTTTGTGGGCTGAGGCTGCAAAAGTTTTCATTTAGTAGCATATTATTTTATTTATTGTTTGGAAGTATACATGTTCAGAACCAACATTCCTGTTTTTGGGTGTGTCAATGCATCAAAATCAAGCCTTTGCATGTTTAGTTTTAATGTACGAGTTTAGTTTTATATATGGTTTGACATAGGAAGACCACTATTTCCTCATATGAGGCCCACCCATTGGTAGTCTTTCAGTCATGGTGATTAGGTAGAGTTTTCCATTATATGGTTTTGAGAACTTATTTTGTTTTCAACTCATTACATTGGTCCACATCTCAAGAATGTAGAATTCAATGTATAGCAGCGGATAGGTGTTGGGCTACAAATGATCCTTTTTTCTTTCTACCAATAGGCCAAGAGCAGATCAGGTTCAACTTATATCATGTCGAGTTAAGCTTAGATAAAATCCAAACCTAAAGTTTGGTTTTAGAATTGAGACAGACACTGCATGGCATTAAAAGAATAGAAGGTTTGGACTTGTCTGTCATCTAGACCTATTTCAACATGCTCAAACTAGTATACTACAAATGCATAACCTGTTTCAAAATACCAGAATCTCCTAGTTTGGAAATTGTGAAGTACCAAATTAAGTCTGTTTGAGCTTTTGCTCAGGTTTGTTATAAGGATTATCATAGTAGTAGTAAGTAAAGATGATTGCCAATTAGCATAATCATTTTTTTCCTATATTTTTCCTTTGTACAGGGGATGCTGCATTAAAAATTGGAATTGGATGCCTACAGGTCAGGTAGTAGTCGTAAAAAAACTCCACCCACATGAAGATGGTGAGCAGATTGACCAAAGAAGCTTCAGAAATGAGATACAAGCATTAATAGAAATTTGTCATCGCAACATTGTCAAGCTATATGGATTTTGCTCCCATCCACGATGTTCTTTCTTGTGTATGAGTATATAGAAAGAGGAAGTTTTAGCTAAAGTCCTAAAAGTTGGAGGAGTTCTTGATTTTGATTGATTAAAAGGGCTAAGGTTTGGATATTTTGTGGAATTGTGGATATTACACTATTTTATTGTATTAGGATGAAATTATTTGTAATGATGAATGGATATTTTCATTTTGTTAATTCGTAATTTTTTTTTGTCTCATTGGTAGCATCTTTGACAAATTATTTTCTTCTTTATTTATATTAAATGCGATAAAATTATTTCATCTCTATTTCTTATATTTATGACAAAATATTTTTGTCTCTAATCTCTTCCTCTAATGACAAAATATTTTGTCATTAATTACTTACAAGTATGTTCCCACAGAGTCGATTGGAGACAAAAAAAAATCGTCATCCACTGGTAGCTTTTTTGACAAATTTTTGTCGTCTTCCTTTATATTAAACGCGACAAAATTATTTCGTCTCTATTTCTTATATTCATCACAAAATATTTTTGTCTCTAATTTCTTCCTCTAATGACAAAATATTTTGTCACTAATTACTTACAAGTATGTTCCCAACAGAGTGTATCGGAGACAAAAAAAAATCGTCACAAATTTATCTTTTTCAATGACGATTTTTTTTTTCGTCTCCAACACCTTTTAGAGACAAGGCTTTGGCAACAAAACGAGTGACGAAAAATTTTCGTTCTTAATTAGTTTCGGGTGACGAAATGTGTACATTTTGGGACAAATTTGTGTCGTCCTTAAACCCCAAATTTCTTGTAGTGACATAACCTGGACCTTAATTAATGGACCCCCACGAGTCAAGGTTGAGCCACACCATCGACTCGTGGTTGGCACAGTAATGGAAGTCTATTTGGATGGTCAATGGGCCCCACATATGATTACAACAACAGAAATTAGAATCTGGGAAGTGTCACTGTGCACAGTGTGCTCAGCCGACCTCCTGGCCTGGGCGGTCAGCTCGGCACACTGGGATCAGAGAAGCAAAGCCTGATTGTCCAGAACTTCCTGTGAGTTCGGCTAACCCCCTGGCCTGGGTAGTTGGCCGTGCACACCGAAAGCTCTGGCTAAAAGGGAATGTCCCAGGTTCTAGTCTCCTTTGTTGGAATCCGGCCTTTTCGGAATCCAGCTCGGAGTTCGGCTAAGTACTTGAGCTCAATTGAACACTCAGCTCGGTCACCCAGCTCAGCTCGGCAAAGCACCTAGCTCAGTTCGATCACCCAACTGAGTTCGGTAAAGCATTGAGCTCGGTCAGGCATTGAGGTTGGTCAAGCTCTTAGCTTGGTCAAGCGCTGAGCTCGGTTAAGCACGGAGCCCGATCTGTCATGGAGCCCGGTCTGGCACTTAGCTCAGTAAAACACTGAGCTCAGCCATAACACTCGGCTCGGCTAAGACACTGAGCTCGGCCCTAAACACTGAGCTCGGCCTAAACGCGGATCTCGACCTGAGCATTGTGCTCGGTAGAACACTGAGTTCGGTCAACACTAAGCTCGGCCAGTGTTGAATCCAGCCATCGCTGAGCTCGGTCAGTGCTGAGCTCGGCCATCGTTGAGCTCGATCAGTGTTGAGCTCAGCCATTGCTGAGCTCTGGGTTTGAGGAGAATTTCATGATCCTATATCTGGACCAGATCTGAAATCAGGGACCTACCTGGGCCCCACAAGTTCACTGGACCACTTTCCCATGCTTGATCAGATTTAGGTCAAAATCCACCCTCATGGTCGCCCCACCCCGCACGGCCATTAGAGCGGGCGAGAGTGTGATCAGACCACCCAGTGGGCCCCGCCACTGTATGATGTTCAAAATGAAGACCCATCTTGAATGACGCCCCATATCTCCACAGTACAAGGATGGTGGCCCCCGCGCTGATCAACTCAGATCAGGCTGCACTACTATGGTCGCCCAGGGCCCCTCTATCAGATGTGGGGTCCTAATTTTTCAAAGGTGGTCCCACCTGGGTCCCGGTGTCAACGCAGCAAAATGGGTTTTCACAATTCCACCTCCGGGAACTTGGTACAGTGACCCAATTCTCCTGGGTTTCTCCTCAGACCATCACGGAAGCATAATCAAAGAACAAAATCATTTCCATATCATCCATCCATCATCAACCGGACCATTGATCATCCAAATGAGGTAACCTCATCCATTAATGGCCAAAGAAAAACCAACAGACAAGCTCAAAGATCGATCTAAACATATATAAATAGAATTGAGATTTGCAGAATCAAGAGGAAGATAAGTCATGCATTCTAAGTTAGCAGCATAGAGCACTTGCCTGATCTAAAGAAGGAAGAATGAATAAAAGAGAACCAAGCTATAATGGGGAAATCCAGCAGTGGGGCTCCTCTGTTGTTGATCAGCCTTGGGGTTTTAGCTGGGTTGGCCTTCTATTGGAAATTATGGGGAGAGAAAGAGAGAGGGAGAGAGATAGGAATTGGAGGGGAAGAGTGAGGGCTCGTTGGAGAGAAGTGGGGAAGAAGAAGAGAGAAAGGAGATAGGAATTGAGAGAGGAGATGAACAGTGATTTGCTTGGGCAGGGATAGGTTAGTTTAAATAGGTTGGGTTTTTGGGCTAGGGACAAAAATGCCCTTGGGGTTAGAATAGGATTAGGGGTTGGGGTTGAGGGTACTTAGGTCTTTAGGTGGGACTTTTAGAAGATTCTCTGGTGCAAACCCCCTATAGTAAACTCAAATTTCTAGCTAGGGCCTATAACAAACAAACTAACTCTAAATTAAACAAAAGACACCCTATTGACTCTACTACTTACACAACTAGACTAATCCTAGGAAAATACATAATTCCCCTTAGCTCAATCCCCATAATTCGTATAATTAAAAACTTAGGCTAATATATAGTATTCAAATTCAAATTGAGGGCCCACCAGGGGTGGGGCCTCCCATTCCTCCCTCGTTAAAGACATTTGGTCCCCAAATGTAAAAACAGAGTAAGAACATACCTGCGGTAGAAGATGTGGATAATCTCTCGCCACCTGGTCTCGTAGCTCCCAAGTAGTCTTAGCTGGGGGTGATGCTCCTACTAAACCTTCACAAACTGAATGGTTCGGTTCCGAAGCACCTTCTCCTTGGTGTCGATGACGGCGACTGGCCTTGGCGATGTTAGATGCGTCGGGCTGGATGTTGAGCGGCTGGTGATGCAGAATGTGGGTAGGGTCCTCCACATATTTCCTCAACATAGAGGCATGGAAGACGTCTTGCACACCCGATAACTCGCTGGCAACTGAAGTCTGTAAGCGACATCTCCGATCCTGGCCTTGATCTCAAAGGGTCCGACGTACCTCCGTGCTAACTTGCCCTTCTTGCCGAATCTAAGGGTGCCTCGAGCTGGGGAAACCTTCAAGAATACACGGTCTCCCTTCTTAAACTCAAGTGGTCTGCGCCGATTGTCTGCATAGCTCTTCTGTCGACTGCGGCTAATCTTCAGGTTCTCTCCACTATCTGGTGGATCTTCTCACTGGTGTCACCGACGATAGATGGTCCATGGAAACTCCTGACACCAACTTCCTCCCAACAGATTGGGGTCTTGCACTTCCTACTGTACAACGCTTCAAACGGTGCCATCTTGATGCTCGAGTGGTAACTGTGTTGTAGGCAAACTCACAGAGTGGCAATGAATCCTCCCAGTTCTCCTTGTAAGCTAGGACACAAGCTCGCAACGTGTCCTCCAAGGTTTGGTTGGTGCGCTCCATCTGTCCGTCTGTCTGAGGATGGTAGGCTATGCTGAAGCTCAACTTGGTACCCAAGGGCCTGCTGTAGACTCTCCCAGAAGTGAGATATGAAGCATGGATCTCTGTCTGAAACAATCGAAGCTGGAACTCCATGCAAAGAGACGATCTTGTCCACGTACAGCTTAGCAAGGACGTCTAGTCCTGCTCTCATCGACACTGGCAAGAAGTGAGCTGACTTGGTCAATCTATCCATGATCACCCAAATGCCATCACTACGTCTCCGGGTAGCTGGAAGTCCTGCAATAAAATCCATGGTAATATGGTCCCACTTCCACTTAGGTATCTCGAGCTGATGAAGTAGCCCTACTGGCTTCTGGTGCTCGGCATTGATCTGCTGACATGTTAGACATCTAGCCACATAGCTTGCAATCTCTTTCTTCATGTTGTTCCACCAGTAGTAGCTCCTCAAGTTCCAGTACATTTTGGTACTGCCTGGGTGAATCGAGTATCTGCTGTGGTGTGCATCTGCTAAGATTTGGTCCTTCAACTCCTGAATGTCTGGTACACACAGCCTGTCCTGGTAGTAGAGCACTCCACCAATCAGCCTGAACTCGGGCCTCTGGTCAATCTGCTCGATCACTCTGACAAGCTTGGGATCGCTGTGTTGACTATCCTTGACCTCTCCAAGTAACTCTGGTTCCCATGCAGACATGGTAGCAAGCATGACTCTATCACTGAGTGGATGAAACTGGACATCCAAGTCACTGAAGACATCGGTCGACACACCCTCTACTGCTAGAAAACTGACTAGGGCGGTCTTCCTGCTCAAAGCATCTGCTACGACGTTCGCCTTACCCGGGTGGTATTTGATAGGGAAGTCGTAATCCTTGATGTACTCCATCCAACGCCTCTGACGGTTGTTGAGATCGTGCTGAGTTAACAGGTATTGCAAGCTGCGACGATCTGAATGGACCTCAAACTTCTCTCCGTAGAGGTAGTGCCGCCACATCTTCAGTGCAAGCATGATTGCTGCAAGCTCTAGATCGTGAGTAACATACTTCTTCTCGTGTTCCTTCAGCTGGCGTGATCCATAGGCAATGACTTTGCCCTCCTGCATCAAAACACAACCAAGACCGATCCCTGAAGCATCGGTGAAGACAACAAAACCGCCTGTACCAGAAGGTAAAGATAAGATCGGTGCTGTCGTCAGTCTCTCCTTCAGCTCTTGAAAACTGTTCTCACAAGCATCTGTCCACACGAACGGTACATCCTTCCTCGTCAGCTTGGTCAAAGGGGCTGAAATTGAAGAGAAACTCTTGACAAATCTGCAGTAGTAGCCTGCTAAGCCAAGGAAACTCCGAACTTCTGTGACATTCTTTGGTCTCTCCCAGTTCACTACTACCTCGATCTTTGCTGGATCCACTGCTAGGCCGTCTCTTGAGATGATATGTCCGAGGAAGACTACCTGCTCTAACCAGAACTCGCACTTGCTGAGCTTCGCGTATAGCTGGTTGTCACGCAACAACTGTAGAGATGTCCTCAAATGCTGCTCGTGCTCCTCTCTGGACTTAGAGTAGACCAACACGTCGTCGATGAACACCACTGTGAAGCTGTCGAGGTACGAAGTGAAGATCTTGTTCATCAGGGCCATGAACACTGCCGGCGGATTCGTCAACCTGAACGACATCACAAGGAACTCATAATGCCCATAACGAGTATGAAACCCCGTCTTCTGCACATCTTGCGCTCTGACTCGCAGCTGATGATATCCCGATCTTAGGTCCACCTTCAAAAAGTACTGCGCTCCCTGAAGCTGGTCGAAAAGCTCGTCAATCCGGGGAAGAGGATTCTTGTTCTTCACTGTTGCCTGGTTCAGCTGCCTGTAGTCGATGCACATCCTCATCGACCCATTCTTCTTCTTAACGAAAAGCACAGGTGCTCCCCAAGGTGACATACTCGGTCTGATGAAGCCCTTGTCTATCAACTCTTGTAACTGGGTCTTCAACTCTTGCAGCTCTGCTGGAGCCATGCGGTAAGGAGCTCTGGAAATCGGTGCGGTGCTTGGCACAAGCTCGATGTGAAGTCGACCTCTCTGACTGGAGGTAATCCTGGGATCTCGTCTGGAAACACGTCTGGAAAACTCGTAAACAACCGGAATCTCCTCGACTCCCTTAGATTTCTTGTCTTCTGAGATGAATGCGATGTAGCCCTCTCAACCTAATCTCACTAGCCTCTCTGCCTTCAGTGCTAAAATCAACCTGGTACTGTGTGGCTTCTTCTCGCCTACAAACTCGATTGTGTCATCTGAACCGTCGATGCTGAGTCTGACTGTCTTATCGAAGCAATCCATCACCGCTCGGTATCTGGCCAACCAATCCATCCCCAAGATAACGTCGAAGTCATGCATAGGTAACACGATCAAACCTGCAAACATAATGTACTCCCCGATCTGCACTCGGCATCTGGGGTGGTAAGTCTGACACACTACCCTCTTGCCCACGGGCGTAGACACAACTAGCGTGCAAGGCAACTCCTCACCTACCCCACCAAGAACTAAAGCAAAAGCAAAAGACACATAGGAATTTGTCGCACCAGGATCAAACAATACTCTAGCAATCTGATCACAAATAGAAAGAGTACCTTCGATGACGTTCCCTGCAGCTTCAGGTCTCTGCTGCTGTCGCTGCTGTTCATGGGGCCTCTGGTGTCGTCCCCTCTGGTAGTGTTGTCCCCTGGGCTGCTGGGGTCCACGTGCCTGCTGCTAGGCACGGTACTGCTGCTGAGGTGGCTGAGGTACTGGTGCAATCCGCGGAGCAGGTGGAGCTGGAGCTGGAGCTCTAGGAGGTGCTGGAAGCTGGAGCATCGGGGGCTGTCCTCCTCGTAGTGGACAAACTCTGGAGATGTGCCCTGGCTCCTCGCAGTCATAGCACACTCTGGGCCCACGCTGCTGCTGCTGTTGATGCTGGTGGTACTACCCAGCTAGCCTCTGTCTCTGGAATGGCTGCTGCTGTAGTGGCACAGGTTGCGGACTGGCCAGAGCAATCCGGACCCGTCTCTGCTGCTGACTGGCCTCAATCCGCTGCAGACGCTGCTCTGCCCAGTAAGCCCTCCTCAAAGCCTCCTCATAAGTGTGAATCTCAATGCAAGACATGTTAAGCTAGATGTGATCTCTTAGTCCCTCGACAAACCGCCGAATCCTCTCTAACTCAGGTGTGACCAGAGCCACTGCAAAGCGAGATAGCTGGGTGAAGCGAACCTCATACTGGTAGGCAGTCATGCTGCCCTGCACCAGTGTGTGAAACTCCCGCAGCTTGCGGTCTCTAACATGAGCTGGTATGAACTTCCGGAGGAAGTCCGCTCTGAAGGCAGTCCAAGAAATCTCGTCTACGATCACCTCGAACTGACGCTGAACTGTCCTCCACCAATCCTCCGCGGCTCCCCGGAACATGTAAGCAGCTAGCTGCACCCTCTGCTGGCCGGTGCACTCAAAGACACTGAAGATCTTCTCCATCTCTATGATCCAGTCATCGGCCACTAGTAAGTAATCTGCGCCGGTGAACTCAGGTGGTCCCCTCTTGAGGAGCCTCTCAAAGATGATGTTTGGGTCTGCTTCCCGAACAGGTGCCGCTGCTATACCTGGCTGAGCCACCCTCTCAATGACATCCAGGACTTGCGTTTGAAACTGCGCAAAGTCCTCGGCCTGCTGCTGCTGCGCCGAAGCCTGGGCCTCCTGAGAAACAAGGAAGGCCTGTAGAAATCTCTGGAAATGCTGCTCGAAGTCGGGCTGGCCACCGACTGCTGGTGTCACATGTGGTGGAGAACCTTCTCCAGACATCTGTCAAGAGAAAGAAACTGGGTTAGTTCAAGTCCAACACTTCGGACTACACTGATTCTACCCGATCCATCGACCTTACGTACCCCCACACTGAAATCCTTACTACGTCCTAAAGTTTCTAGTATATTTTATTTCCTAGAGACTTGCCCGCTCTGATACCATAAAATGTAACGCCCCAATTCCGGAAACCGAGAAAACCATCAAAGTACCGAAATTAACGCGCTACTTCCCATAAAATCCGAGAACTTCCAAGATCGTAGGTTCGTAGTGAGGTCCAATTTAAACCTTTTTGAACAATATTATAACAACAGTTAATATTGCGGAAGCATAAAGAAATAAGCAGAAGCAATACAGAGATAGCGGAAGCATAAGATATCATCAAAATCATATCATGTATAACGGGCTTATCCTGCCTAAAAATGACAAGTGATAGAAAATCAAGGTTTAATTACATATTTGACTAACTACCCAGCTCAGTACAAAAATCTCTCAAAATCCCAAATAACAGACACTGAAGCCCCTGCCACTAGTACTGGCTCTCCACCCTCCGGCTCGACCTCTTGGTCGGCCGGTCCCCATTCGTAGTCACCTACTACAGGCGCCTCTACGAGTGCGTACACGTCGCCCTCGAACTAGGGGTCAATACCTAAGCACCAAGAGTGGATCAGATCTAAAGATCTGGCAAGTCATAGTATGCTCATAATATAGGATGTATGCATCAAATGAGTAGAGACAGTGATAAAGTTAAGAGAATAGCAATGGTACAGATCCTAGGCAGTTGAGCAAGATAAACAAATAGAATCAAGATAAAGATAATATAACCCTACACAAAATGACACACTCACACAAGCTGGATACCACGGGATATTATGCCGCGGCCCTCCCATACTGAAGACAGTCGCTGCGGGGAAAATCTCACAGTGCTGGGGATTATCTAGCCCCGCAAATAACATCATCCATCAACACACACTGAGACCGGACTCGGTATCACACCGTCCGTCTCCAAGAATGCTCATCATGATAGCCACACAACACTCTCAATAGCTCCTGCCATTGATGATCAGTCTAACTAGCTGAGCTTAGATCAACTGAGTGAATGTCTATGCCGACTCAGGAAATAATAAGGGTCTGTGTCTGTCTACGCTTTGCCTTGTGTGAACAAGGTCCTAACAAAGTCCCTAAGAGGTCCAAGTATCCATGGATCATAATCCAGGTCCAAGTCTAGTCAAAGGATCCATACCAAGGCCCACCAAATACATGGCCTGGTCTATAACAGTCCATATGAGATACAAGTTCATGTTCAATAACACATGATCCATTTACATCCATAATGGGTCACAAGCCAATACACTCTAACATCTCCAGTCTATGGTATTCTACATCCAAGCTTAGGCCATAAAGGGCCCGCCTAGCCACAGACACGAGTCATTGTTCACCCAATCATATTACTGGGTCACCTCTAAGTAGTCCTAGGTTCGGGTCCTCCATTTTCCATTTAATTAACAGGTATAAGCAATAATAAGGACAATAGAGTGATAGTAATAATATGAGGGAGATGAATCTCCAAGTACAAGGATCAATGGGAGATATCAACAGTCCAACCTAAGAAAATGATCCACTTTCAGATTCAGGTCTATCTCAGGTAATTCGATCTTTAAGTGAAACCACAGATGCTAAGGAATACTGTGTTTGGTGCTCAGAAGTTTTATGCATCACTGGTAACATATAAAGGTCGAACCATCTTAGATTACATAACCTGGACCTTAATTAGTGGACCCCACGAGTCAAGGTTGAGCCACACCATCGAGTCGTGGTTGGCACAGTGATGGAAGTCTATTTGGATGGTCAATGGGCCCCACATATGATTACAACAACAGAAATTAGAATCTGAGAAGTGTCACTGTGCACAGTGTGCTCAGCCGACCTCCTGGCCTAGGCGGTCAGCTCGGCACACTGGGATCAGAGAAGCAAACACTCTGCAGGCAAAGCCTGATTGTCCAGAACTTCCTGTGAGTTTGGCTAACCCCCTGGCCTGGGTAGTTGGCCGTGCACACCGAAAGCTCTGGCTAAAAGGGAATGTCCCAGGTTCTAGTCTCCTTTGTTGGAATCCGGCCTTTTCGGAATCCAGCTCAGAGTTCGGCTAAGCACTTGAGCTCAATTGAACACTCAGCTCGGTCACCCAGCTCAGCTCGGCAAAGCACCTAGCTCAGTTCGGTCACCCAGCTGAGTTCGGTAAAGCATTGAGCTCGGTCAGGCATTGAGGTCGGTCAAGCTCTTAGCTAGGTCAGGCGCTGAGCTCGGTTAAGCACGAAGCCCGGTCTGGCACTGAGCTCGGTAAAACACGAGCCTGGTCTGGCACTGAGCTCGGTAAAAAACTGAGCTCGGCCATAACACTGGGCTCGGCCAAGACACTGAGCTCGGCCTAAACACTGAGCTCGGCCTAAACGTGGATCTCGACCTGAGCATTGTGCTCGGTAGAACAATGAGCTCGGCCAGTGTTGAATCCAGACATCGCTGAGCTCGGCCAGTGCTGAGCTCGGCCATCGCTGAGCTCTGCCAATGCTGAGCTCGGCCATCGCCTAGCTCGGTCAGTGCTGAGCTAGGCCATTGCTGAGCTCTGGGTTTGAGGAGAATTTCATGATCCTATATCTGGACCAGATCTGAAATCAGAGACCTACCTTGGCCCCACAAGTTCACTGGACCACTTTCCCAGGCTTGATTAGATTTGGATCAAAATCCACCCTCATGGTCGCCCCACCCCGCACGGCCATTAGAGCGGTGGAGATTTTGATCAGATCACCCAGTGGGCCCCGCCACTGTATGATGTTCAAAATGAAGACCCATCTTGAATGACGCCCCATATCTCCGTAGTGCAAGGATAGTGGCCCCCGCGTTGATCAAACTCAAATCAGGCTGCACTACTATGGTCGCCAGGGCCCCTCTATCAGATGTGGGGTCCTGATTTTCCAAAGGTGGTCCCACCTGGGTCCCGGTCTCAACACAGCAAAATGGGTTTTCACAATTCCACCTCCGGGAACTTGGTACAGTGACCCAATTCCCTTGGGTTTCTCCTCAGACCATCACAGAAGCATAATTAAAGAACAAAATCATTTCCATATCATCCATCCATTATCAACCGGACCATTGATCATCCAAATGAGGTAACCTCATCCATCAATGGCCAAAGAAAAATCAACAGACAAGCTCAAAGATCGATCTAAACATATATAAATAGAATTGAAATTTGCAGAATGAAGAGGAAGATAAGACATGCATTCTAAGTTAGCAGCATAGAGCACTTGCCTGATCTAAAGAAGGAAGAATGAATAAAAGAGAACCAAGCTATAATAGGGGAAATCCAGCAGTGGGGCTCCTCTGTTGTTGATCAGCCTTGGGGTTTTAGCTGGGGTTGGCTTTCTATTGGAAATTATGGGGAGAGAAAGAGAGAGGGAGAGAGATAGGAATTGGAGGGGAAGATGAGGGCTCGTTGGAGAGAAGTGGGGAAGAAGAAGAGAGAAAGGAGATAGGAATTGAGAGAGGAGATGAAACAGTGATTTGCTTGGGCAGGGATAGTTTAGTTTAAATAGGTTGGGTTTTTGGGCTAGGGACAAAAATGCCTTTGGGGTTAGAATAGGATTAGGGTTGGGGTAGAGGGTACTTAGGTCTTTAGGAAGGGCTTTTAGAAGATTCTCTGGTGCAAACCCCCTATAGTAAACTCAAATTTCTAGCTAGGGCCTCTAACAAACTAACTAACTCTAAAATTAACAAAAGACACCCTATTGACTCTACTAATTACACAACTAGATTAATCCTAGGAAAATAAATAATTACCCCTAACTAAACCCCATAATTAGTATAGTTAAAATACTTAGGCTAATATATAGTATTCAAATTCAAATTGAGGGCCCACTAGGGGTAGCCAAATCACGTCTTTGCAGACGCTTTCTTTCGGCAGATTTCGTCCCCACACAGGTGCAGATGGATTTCCGAACGTCTATCTCAGGATAAGACGACTTCCCGATCGGATGATCTCCACCACTCATGCACTTTAATGGATAAAAATCTCTGTTGACACCAAAAATGTCACTTTGCCTCTTCAAGATCTAAAGAGCTACATGAAGTCGCAACCTGCCATAAATAGGCAATGATACTTCCAAAAAATCAAATCTTGTCAGAATCAAACAAAAACTGCAAGATCCTTCAAGACAGCCAAAAGAGGAGTACACAAGAAGTTTCGGGCCATTTCAAAATCATTTGGCCTAACTTCGCTTCTCCGATAGCCGAAAAGGAGCTCTCGGCGGCGAAAGCATCGGAGACACCAAATCTTCGATCAGAGCCGATGGATGGTCTCAAAATACTTCCAAAAGGCTCCACGTCAAGTTCCGAGTCAAACCGACAACGTTTGACCCTACATCAACCCTCGATCAGCTAAATCAAGCCTCTCGACAGCAAGAAACGCTCGGAAGCCAAATCAGGCCTCTCGGCGGCAAAGCTCTCCAGGACCATGGTTTCCAAGACAGAGCCTATGGATCATCTTAAAATGACTCCAATAGGTTCCCTGTCAAATTTCAAGTCAATCGGACATCGGTTGACCGCACATCAAACCGCGACATCTTCATCGCGACAAAAGCGAGTCTACTGGTGATAGGACCCTAAACAGCTTCAAAACTGAAACAAAAGCCTATAGTTGGTCTTATTTATTGCTCAGGAGGCTACACACCAGATTTCTGGTCATTCTGACATCGTTTGGCCCAGTTTCAGCTTCTGACGGAAAATCGGCAACTCTGCGCGACAAAGTCTTCGGCTTTTCTCAGGAAATTGGAAACTTTTCAAAATAAAATGCGAGGATTCTCATCAGGTTTCCTACAGGGAAATCAGGCCAATAAATGGTCAAAAATGTCAAGGAAAAATACAAAAGAAAAAAGAATCGAAAAACAGCAAAAACAGACACAAAACAGGACAAAAAGGGGGAAAAAACCCCAGGGTCGCAGGCCCCTGCGACCCTGGAGCCCGGGGTCGCCGGGAAGGCCCCAGAAACCCCGGTTTTCGCCGTTTTTTTTTTGCGATTCGAAGCACCCAGCCTCTGGTATTTTCCAAAAGTCATACTTTTGAGACACCAAATCCTCTGACATCCGTCCAAAACACGGGTCAATCATCAAGAGTATCGAAAACAATATTGATCGCCACCCGGTCAACCAAAAAAAGTGTGCTTTCTACCCGACCGATCGAGAAATCGACAGGACAGATGGCACCGACCCGCTGTTGGCAACAAACACCTGAAATTACATGGTCATCTGATGTCGATCTACATGAAGATCCATCGATGATCATCACCAGAAGAATCCCAAAAGACGCGGCACGGCCCGCGACTCTTCAGATGCTCGGCGACCACTTAATGCGATTAATTGACTAGCTTTATTACAGTCATTAATCCATTTCTTTGGACGGACCAATCAGAAGCAAGCATCCGGGAGTTACAAGTCAAGAGATTCATGGCATTTAACCCATGAAACTGCTCCCATCATGGCGATTAAAGGTGATTAAATGCCCTCAATCTCCTCCGGCCAATCAGAAGCCAAGAAAAAGGAGTTACAAAATAAAGAATTCAATTTTGTAACTCCTCCCTTTATGTAGCTTTATGACAATCAAGGCTCATGAACCCTCCTAAATGGCCACCTAAAAGCCTATAAATAGGAGAGCTCTCCAAGAAGAAAGGATCATCACAAAAAACAGCAGACACAGAGACAATAGACTGCAGAAAATCCGGAAAATCAGACAGAAAGAAGCATCAGAAATCTAAGAGAGAAAACTCTGCGGAAATCCTACACCGACCACTGCTACAAGGTGACAAAAGTCCCTTGGGGGGTACCCCCCCCCCCCTCCAAGGTCCTTGCCTTCTCCTTCTGCCGCCAATGGCTTAGACATGGCTTTTCAAGCCCGTCTACTCAGCTTTTCATTGGACATAGGACCTTCTTTTGGTCTTTGTTCTCTAAAAACCTGAGGTTATAGCCAAGCCAAGCGAATCAATAGCATCCTCTGTTCTCATCTGCATGGATGATGGCGAAGCCCACATATGGCTTGCGACCGTCAATCTAAACGGGTCCCCCACAATCTCCTGAGAAGTTAGATCCTCCTTTTCTTGCTTTTCATTGTAGTTTGTATTTTTTTAAAAGAGGCAAAAATCACAACTCTTGTCTTTCATTATTGATAAGGATTGTAAATCGGCTATAAACGCCAAAATCTGCTATAAATGCCAAAAAAATCGCCTTTCACGGCAAACCAAGAAAATGTCTCTTTTCTTAAATATATGTGCAATGGAAAACTTGAAAGAAGTTGATTTCCTTTTTACTTGCGAAGGTTGATCTCCGGATCACCACTTGCAATTCCAAGTAAAATAGAAAATCTGGCACACCCACAAAAAAAAAGAAATGTTGATGCACGCCCTTGCCCCCCGGTTACGAAAGTGTCGGACCCGACGGACTCCCACATCCGTCGTCCCTAAGAATGTGACATCAGATTTTTTATGACTCATTTGCCCTTCTAACCATTTAAATGGGTGTGTGGTCCCTAAGCATGTGACATCAGATTTTTTATGACTCATTTGCCCTTCTAACCATTTAAATGGGTGTGTGATTCCTAAGAATGTGACATCAGATTTTGTGATCCCTAAGAAGGCAATCTCATATCGAAGTGACATAACTTGTTTTCAAACTGATTATGATTTCAAACACATATAAATTCATTTAAACTCAAATAAACTAATGCCAAAGTCAAATAAATTCACATCAAAGTTAAATAAATTCACAGCAAATTATCCAAGGATCGATTCCTATGTTTGTTATTACTCTGCGTGTGCGTGCGACCTCTCCCATGTATGTGGGTGCTCTTTCCTGCGTGTGTGGCTGCCTCCTTCCAGTGTAATATGAGTGTTCTTTCCACCTTATCTTTCCGTTGTGTAGTTGCTCCCATTCCCATCTCATATAACTAAAATGAGGCAGCCTCTCATGCTCTCAGATGCTTTTTTTTTTCAGGTGGGGCAGACTTGAAAACCAACCCCCCCCCGATGATTATCCTAACCCCTTGATCAACGCCAAACAAGTTTCCACCTTCCAAGACCAGTGTACAGTTGATCCGTCCCTATTTTGTGGTCCAATTAGATGGATCATTAGGTGGGCCCACTAGCTCATCAGTAAGTTGAGATGATGAGTACATGAGTTGAGTAGAGGCTCAATCAACTAAAATTGTATGATTCTTTTGTACACTTTTATCTTGCATTTGTGCCTAATCTTACTTCTAGGGCCATTAGTTTTCATGTAATTAAATTTCAAGGAATTCTAAATCTTTGTTTTAGTTTTTGTTTTTTGAAAGGTTGATTCTTTTGACAGGTTGATAAAATTCTAAGTCTTGTATTTGTTATAGGGGTTAAAAAACCAAAATCCAAAGCCGAGATAAATTCACTTAATTCGTATCAAACTAAGATTAATTCAAAGCAAATACAAATAAATTCATATTAAACTTAGATAAATTCATACCAAACACAGATAACATCATGCCAAAATTAAATAACACATACAAAACTTAGATAAATTCACAGCAAACTCAAATAAACTCATTTAAAATCTCAAAAAAACTCATGCCAAAGTCAAATAAGTTCACATCAAAGTTAGATAAATTCACAGCAAACTCAGATAAATTCACTTAATTCATATCAAACTTAGATTAATTCAAAGCAAATACAAATAAATTCATATTAAACTTAGATAAATTCGTACCAAACACAGATAACATCATGCTAAAGTTAAATAGCACATACAAAACTTAGATAAATCCACAGCAAACTCAAATAAACTCATTTAAAAACACAAAAAACTCATGCCAAAGTCAAATAAGTTCACATCAAAGTTAGATAAATTCACAGCAAACTTAGATAAATTCACTTAATTCGTATCAAACTTAGATTAATTCAAGGCAATAAATTCATATCAAACTTAGATAAATTGGTATCAAACACAGATAATATCATGCTAATGTCAGATAACATTATGCCAAAGTCAGATAACACACAAAACTTAGATAAATTCACAGCAAACTCAAAAAAATTACTTTAAAATCAAGTTTGAATACATAAAACTCATGCCAAAGTCAAATAAGTTCACATCAAAGTTAGATAAATTCACAGCAAACTCAGATAAATTGATAAAGACGAACACCAGCAAAATCTAAAGTATAAATTCATGGAACTAGTTCCGTTATACTATTAGGAGAGTGCAACGGTTACACTCAAAGGGTTAGAAATGGAGTTTCTTAAAATCCTAACCATCTTTACATCTGTTGATCTCTCAAACAACAGATTCCAAGGAAGATTAGGAATCTCAAATCACTTAATGTGCTCAACATGTCACACAATGAGTTCATTGGTACAATACCATCATCATTTGGAAATTTACTGCAACTTGAATCATTAGATTTATCAATGAACCAGCTATGTGGAGAGATCCCTATAGAGTTGGCAGCTCTTTCCTCTCGGTTTTAAACCTCTCTTAAACAATTTCATTGAAAGAATAGAACAGGCCCAATGATTCCTTACCTTTGCAAACAATTCCTTTCAAGGAAATCCTGGATAATGTGGGCCCCCATTGTCTAGGCAATGTGAGGCACCATGGCTTCCTGGAAGTGCGAGTTTTCCATCTGGAAACAACTTTTATTGGCAATTCCTGTCGGCAGGGTTGGGATTTGGCGTTGGTAATTGGATGGCTATCGGGCCACTTATATTTTCGACGAGAGTGAGAAGGTGGTTTTTCAAACATGAGGACAGGATCTTATTTGTGCTCATGGTGTGGTGAGACATGTACATCAAGCATTTGGTTACTCCAAATCAGAGAGCATCTTTTTTACGGAAGTAGTGCGTGTTAGGTGACGTATAGAGTATATAAAGAGGGCGAAAGAGGACCGCTGCCTTTATGAGAAAAAGACTTGGACCACAGGTTATGAAACGTAGTGTTGAGGGACCTGCCGCCAAATGCCATTTGTTTCCTCCCTTTTTAACAAGGGGTACTTTTGTCTATTGACTCATAAATTCCTATGCATGGGCCTTTTGATTGATGGAACATTTCTTGGAATCTGACCTCAGACTCTTCTGACCATTATTTATCTCTTTAGAGCTAGGGTCCTAATATGAGGCTTTTTTTTAGTCAAGGGGCTGGGAGTCTGGGACACAAGAGAGAGCCCATACACACACGGGTTGAAAGCCCACACAAATGGAAAGCGAGCCCGCACTCAGGGTTCAAATCATAGTCAGCCGGGTGAGAACTAGCACTCCTTACCACTTGGGTAAGGATCCGTTCTCCAAACATGGGCTTTTTGATTGGTGGAAATGCATAGAATAACAAGCTAAGCAAATGATCCTGCCCTTTAATTTACTTGTCCTCAAACCAAAATAATTACACATAATTGAAATTTAATACGGTAAAATCTAATGGCGATAGGTGTCTAGATGCCCCTAAAGGAATTGGACCGATCATAAGCGATCCACTTAAATGAAAATGAAGGGAGAAAGTGCATTAAGCATTATTTGCAGCCAAAATCCTTGGGATCACTCTTCAGTTTCCCAAAATATCTTGAAAATACATAATTTGAGCTAAAACCCTCATTTTTTTAGGATCTTCATGTTTAAGTCTCGCATTGGATTTGAAAATCCTCATATTTTATGGATTTACCATTGATACCAATTCTTCTCACATAGGCATTTACACACATTAATATCAATGTGAAACCCTCAGAGGAATCCTTACTTCGAGAGCGGTGAGGATGGATGCCGTACTAGTAACGGAGCATGCCCCTTGGACCTGTTTGTGCAATTACAAACAACTGCAATACCTTTAAAGGGAGAATGAGAAAGGCACCTAAGCCCCCATTTGGCATCTTTCTTGTGTTGTTTCTAACTCTACGCTGAGATTAGGGTAAGCTAGATTGGGCATGTTTGGTAACATCATATTAGAAAGTTCTCCTAAGAATAAGCACTGTAGAATTTGTTGGGTTTTTTGTGGTTTCAAAAAATCCAAAACGGCTTTACTTGAAAAGAAGTATTGTCTTTTTCCTCAATGTGGGTAGTGTAGGATATATGGAATACATAGGATCCCACAATGCTCAAGTCCAACCTTTTAGAAGGCTTTATAACTATGTCCATTCTTATACACTTTAAGTTGCTTTGGAGACTTTTACCATAAGACCTATGCGCGTGCACGAGTTGGGCCTGGCCAATGGAGCTGGATCCAAAAATCGTTTAACCGGGCAAATTTCTGCGACACATATTCTGATCACTTTTGTAGAAATTTCAAATCCAGCCTAACCTTGCCTAGGGGACCCATATTCCGATCACTTTTGTAGAAATTTCAAATTCCTTTTTTCTTTATTTTTAAATAAAAAAATGTTTTTATTAATGGCTCTTTATTGAACAGTTTCAAACGTTCAATTAGC
Source organism: Litsea cubeba (assembly GCA_012931725.1). Classification (NCBI taxonomy): domain Eukaryota; kingdom Viridiplantae; phylum Streptophyta; class Magnoliopsida; order Laurales; family Lauraceae; genus Litsea; species Litsea cubeba. Next base: position 24,334,966 of record CM022953.1, on the reverse strand, counting down.
TATGATTAACGTTGTGCTTATTGCTGGTTTATAGGCCCAACGACAATATTTGGTATTATAAATAGCTGGGTAGGTTTCAATAAAAATAGAGAAAAATACTTTGTTTTTCCTTCTTTTCCTTTTCTTGATGTGAGCATTCTACGGATCCTGGAGCCTGATCTACACTTGGTGTGTGAACAAGCCGGATCTTCTGTGAAGGCCGTTGTACCCTGGGGCAGTTATTGCAGAGATCTTGTTCGCATCTGGGTTTATCCTGGAGGGGCAGAACTCGTCCTAAAAAAAGTGTCGCCAGACGCACTTTGGCCACGAGCTGCCGCCGCTGATCTCCGTCGATTTCCGCCTATATAAAATTCTCCACAAAACTGCAGATCGATATTAATGTTTCAATTTTTAGTTTTACTTCAATTCTGTAGCCTTATTTCGAACCGAATTTGTTTGGCAATACTTTGTAAGTATGCTCTAAGGAACAAAATCAATAATAGTGAGTTGAGAGATCATCCCAACCATCAAATCAATTGAGTTACTTTCTGATTCTCTTCTATTTTAAGAATTTATTTAGTTGATCAAAAAATTCTATTTAGTTGATAAAAAAATTCTATCATGTTATTGCAAAATGGAAAAATACTGATCATCCATCTTAACCAATCATAGATGTCTCGCTCAATTTTCTTTTTGGTCAAAATTTTCTTTCGGGCAAGGCCCTTTAATCAAATGACCATAATGTCCAAATGAATACTTTTAACCCTTTGCGCTTAATGTACAACTTGATGTTAGAAATTTTAATTATGTGCTCATAGAAATTAATCTTCCAAGCTTAAAATACCAAATTAAAGTGTTTGTTGTTTGCATACTGCAGTGTACATTTTTCTTTTCACCTTGACAATAATTTGGGACGCTCAGGGCTTGTTTGGATCGTTTTATTTTTTTGACGTCTTAACTATCTGAAAAATATCTATGAGTTTCAGATCTTATTAGAGCTGCGAGTTTAAGATCTGATTAGCTTTTATGTAATAAGATTGTTTGGCAACACCCGAACGCTATGAGATCTGAATTGAATAAGACTGTTTGATAATGCATCTTATCCATGTCTTAGTTAAGGGTAATTTATGTCAGTTAAAAAAAAAAGGTTTTAAGCCTGAAAAAACATCTGTGACACTCCAAATTTTGGATCCAAGACAAAAAGAAGGAGATCGATGTTTCCATCTTCCCGTGCACGCAGCTCTCAATGGGCGAACCACACAAATCCTGTGTGTGGATTGATTGAATGTGTTCATGCATAGTTACATCTAGACCATCGAGCACTGGAATTTCCGCTGTAGAGCCCACCACAAGAACTGGTCTCAGATCTCAAATCGAAGGTGGGCCACCTTCTTGATTAAGGATCAGGTGTTGCTGTGCTATGCAGAGATCGCTCAGATCGTGTGATTGATGGATCCAGAAATCAGATCTAGTTGAAGAATAGATCAATTACAGTTGATCTCAGTGGGCCACACAGACCCTCTGCTGCAGAGTTATTCCCGGAAGAAGGAGAAAGCGACATAGTTGATTTCCAGACTGTGTGTTTTGGTTGAAGATCGGAGTCGATCTGCGCGTTCTCTTGCAGATGTTGAAAGAAGAAGCATGGGCTCTGCGTTGAAATCGCAGAGGATCCGAAATCAATCTGGCTGAAGAAGAGATCCGGACCTTCAAATTGTTGCAGCCGCTGGAGGAGGAGCAGAGGACATGGTTACCGTCACAGATTTCAGGTTGTGTTTGAAAAGGGTTTGCACCTTGCAGAAATTGGATCCGGAGGAGACAGGGGACCTGATCTTATGGTGTGCCATAACCTTAAAGAAGTGGAGACTTGTTGCAAAACAGAGAATCCGGATTTATAGTCAAGGTGGGCCATCACGCGCAGATCCGGACAAAGTGGAGAAGTCGAAAAAGAAAAGGCCATAGTTACAGAAACGAGCTGTGACATCTTTTGGTTCCAACACAAGAAGAAGGAGATTGATGTTGCTTGTCGCACAGGGAAGAGCTTCGTTTTAGATGTAGGAGCAACCAAAGAGATAGAGATATTAGGGCTGCAATTGTTGATATTGGTGAAGGTTATTACGGAAATTTTAAAATTATTTTAAAGTCCTGAACTGTCATACCGCTTCAGATGTTGGAGTCTTAATTCCAGGAGCTGGATTTCGAGCTCCTAGAATTAAGATAAATCTCATCATAAATAACAAGTCGTCTTAGCGCTTAAGACATGTTGTTATAGCGTACCAAACAATCTTATTTAGTTTTTTGTCTTACGCTTAAGACACAAGACATTAAGACCCAAACTTAAGACGATCCAAACATTACCTTAGTGTTGAGCTGTACTTCCACGCTTCAAATTGTCTTTGAGTCCTTATCCGATCCATGGTGCTCTTATAAAAGGAAACAAAAAGGCAATTTTCATTTTTCCAACTTACAAAACACCCACCCAGTTACTACTCTACCTAGAATCCCTCCACCCTCTTTAAAAAAAAGAGGAGAGAGAGACAAAAGCAAGACTTGTCCATAACATCAACCATTGAGGGGAGAGCGGCCACTTGCCCACTGAAAAGTAGTGGCAGTTCTCACTTGGTTATCCATGGTTCGAAGTTTGGGTACGTCACTTTTTTTCACTTGTGTGAGCTTTGTTTCCGTTTGTGTGAGCTTCTTTCCCACTTGTGTGGACCTTATTTCCGCTTTTGTAGGCTATTTTTTTCCATGCGTGTGCGGGTTCTCTCTTAGGTCGACCTAGCCCCCTTGACTGAGTTACCAAAAAAAAAAAAATCAACAACTGTTGAGGGAGATGAGAGAGAAAATAGATAAACACGTAATGTAAACTCGTATTATTGTGTTCTATTAAACCCCTTACATGCACCAATATAAATAGGAAAATCTAAGCGTAGTTGCTAAGGGGATGTTTGAATAAATGCATAATATCATATCAGTAAGTTTAAATATTATAATATTTCATTATCATATAACAAACTAGTGTCATATTATTATATTGTGTCACTCACTGTGTTTTACAATTTTCACAAATCTCAATATACCTTTGAAGTATTTGGTAATTAAAAAAAAAAAAAAAAAAAAAAAAAAACCTCAAATGATGATATACCCAATAAGAAATGTACTGAAAGTAATCAATTGACCTGATGCAAGGCCCACTAATTAGTGAAATCACATTTGATAATAATCATGGTAGGGCCCACTATTATTAAAAATCACAAGATTAAATGTTAAAACCTTGAGATCCAAGCACTGTTATTTAATTAAGGTAAGTCAACCAAATATTGATCACTATAGTGTACTGTCATACATCTAATGGTGATTAGTGATTATCACTAATGGGCCTATCTTAATTTTTTATTTTTTATTTTTTGTAAAACCTTATCTAATTAATGTCAGACATCATTGATGAACCCATCTACGAGAAATCATTGTGGGGCCCAATTGATATTGGTAGTCATATTAACACGAGGGGAGTTATCAAATGTTGATAGCTATAGTGTCATACATTTAATGGTGATTATCACTAATGGGCTTATTTAGTTTTTTCTTTTGTAAAACCTTATCTAATGTCAAACATCATTAACGAACCCATCTATGAGAAATCATTATGGGGCCTAGTTGATATTGATAGTCCTATTAACACAAGGGGAGTTTTGTGGGACTCATTTACTGATGACAAATTAATAATTGCAGCCACACAATTCAATCTTGGTAATTAATAAGAAACCTAGCTATTTTTAGCAGTATGAGACTCACCGAATGTTGGTAATCCCGATGAAGGCCCCCTAGTGTGACATTAGTAAGACCCACCTAATATTGATAATTAATAAGAGCTATGTAATTGTAATATGATTAATTTTACGGCCCTGCATTAAATTTGTAAGCATTGTGGGGCCAATCTAATATTGAGAGTCACAGTTGCAATCCTATAAGGATCATGATGTTACAACTTATAGTGGGCCACTATAATTAATGGTTTCCCATGAACTCTTTCGTATATATACATATATAGGAAAGATTTTGTAACGAAGGACTATTTTACACAACATATCCTTGAATAATGTAATATGAAAATTGTTTAGAAGAAAGTGAGATATCGTAAGATATTTCTAAGTTACCCAAACGCCTCATTTTTAGTGAATAGATTATATTCTAAACTAGTAGAAAATATAACAAAATCTCTTGAAATGTCTTGTTCCAGACACCCCCTTAGCAAGAAACTACCCACAATAGGAAACCCAATCCTATTAATAAAACAAGCAACCCTAAGCAAACCATCATAAATAATGTCCTACCCTAAATAGCGTCACCAGTCCAACCCCACCGGTGCGTGTGTTGAGTCAGTGATGACTTTAACACTCCTCTTCAGCGCTGACCCCCGGCATCAATACGTCAAGTCTCCATTTGAATCTATGAAATATTTTCCACGTTCGTGGTGCTATCTCCTTTTGGTCCTCAAAACCATGTGGTTTGTCCAAGTAGATCCTCGCGTCCACTGCCTCATCCTGAAAAGCTTTGTTGACATGCATCTTTTTGAATTTTTTTACCCTTGATAGTAGGGTGCACATGGGCGGCTCGGGTCGGTTTAGAGAGGAAACCATCAACCAAACCGAACCCATCGGTTTTCTATTTTCCCAAACCGAATTGAACCGCCCATGTGCTCGGTTTGGTTTGGTTCAGTTACGATTTTTCTTTTCACAAAAAAATTGTAGTTTAAACTTGGTCCATCAAATGGAATGATTAGAAGCTGTAATGAACACTAAAATATATTTCATAATTTGTTTCAACCAAAGAAGCATACATCAAATGATTGATGAACACTTTCCATCCATCATCCGGTCGTGTGATTGAATGGCCCGGCTAGGTTCTGCCAACTTTTGAGGCCAATGAGCTGAAGTAGTTCAAATCTTTTGGTAAAATACATCAATAAAATGGTCAGGCATGTACCTATTTCTCTGCATAAAACTTGGACTAGACTACATTGCTTCATCCAGACCAATGAATTCAACACAAAAGGAAATAGTTTTTTTTTTTTTTTTTGCTAGCAACATGGGTTCGAGTGGAATGTAGCCCCAATTTTGAACTAATGGAGATGGGCCTCTTCATAGTTCACTTTCTCGTTAGGTCAGACGAAACCCTTCGGTAGTGCTAAAAATCCAATAATGCACACTTATTGTAGAATTTTCATCAAACAAGTAATAAGCAAGTAGAATATACAAGCGCTTCCCCTAAGGCTAAAATAGTCAAACCTCAATACTCTAGAAAATATATACGGTCGGTTCAGTTTAGGCGGTTAACCGTGGGTTCAAACCGATAACTGACCAATGTAAGGCAGTTTCAATGATTTTCAAACCGTTGACCGAACCGATCTACAAAAACCGATCTAAACTGCCCGGTTCGGTCGGTTTAGTTCGGTTTTGCGGTGAAACTGAATTTTTTGTATGGCCCTACTTGATAGCTGTGAATCCAATATTCACTTGTATGATGTTGAGCTTCTCCACCGGACCATAGGTCACGTCAGGATCAAACTCGTATGGTTGGATGAATCCCTTTACTTCCAACCATGCTGTCTAAGGATCAAAGGTCCCACAAAACTGACTTTCTTAGCTGTTGATCCACATATATTTGGCTGTCTTCACACCATCAAGATATTGGACCATCTATCATGTCTTAAATGCAATCAAGGTTGCAATCTTTGCACCTATTGCATCTTGCCACTCTTCGATCTCTAGTGTGATCAATTCTACATCTTCGTGAGTCTTTGAAACGTCAAAATAAATAACTTACACAACTGTTTCAACAACCATCTCTTGAGGATTTGACTCAGTCTCAGACAAATCTTCCTACTCTTCTTTCGATTCCTTCTCATTGAAACAATCTGGCACATGATCTTTAAGCCTCTGGGAATCTAATGCCTCCAGAGAACTTGATGCAATCCATGATTGATCAACTTCCTCCACCGATGACTCCTCTTCCTTGATCTGATCTTGAACCTGATTTTCAAGTTCCAAAGAATCTGAAGACACCACATCATCAATATCAAAGAGTTCTGACGTAAGTGCATACACACAAATTTCGAAAGATGTTGTGAAACTCGCCTGTGGACTCCAACCATCCTCCTTAATGGCTCCCCATGCTCGTCGGCTTCCCCTTGCCTCGAGTCCTCCGCGGCCGAATTTCCTTCAACAACTACCATCTTCACTTTGCAATCCTCTACAATGTGCCCCGGATTACTACATTGGTAACCCACCTTGTCCAGGATCGATTTTGGTTTTGGCTTCCTAGCAAACATGCTTGCACATGATGTCCCACACTTCCTTCGGACTCCCCAACTCCATCAGATACTCAAGCATGTCATCATCCATTAATACCTTGATTACAAATGAAGCCCATGCTCCTTTCATGGTCCACTATTTCTGCATGGATGCTTTTTCTAGTATTGTTGTATCTCCCCTACAAGTGATCTCCCCCATAAGTCACGATCCACCGGAAAAGATTTCAACTGCTTCCTCCACGAGTCATATTTTGCCTTACCATGAAGTACCATTGGGAAAGATAGAAAGAAATCATCCATCCTAAAATTCACCTGTGCTAATCTGGTCTAATCTTCCTCACCACCGTGTAGTCTCATCACCATAAGCTTGCAGGATCAAACGAATTTGAAATGCGACTTGGAATGGCCAGCAAGAATAAGTCTTGGCACTTGATCCAGACAAACCTCCATTTTTACCCTATTGAAATGCTTTTAACTTTGCTGGCTGGGCTTCTGGGTCTCAGGTCGGGCCAGCTTGACCCTAATGAAACCTAGGTTAGGTTCTGCAAATACCCAACCCGAAATCCTCTTTGTTTAGTGATTCTGCAACCGAGCGAACCCTTTTTCCCTTCCTCAGCTCTGGCTTCGTGAACTGGCGATGGTGCGACGTGAGTGAAAGCAACAGTGTAGTCGAGCCTCCGTTGTCTTCTTCAACGAGGGCTACGATGAAGAGAAGTCTAGATACTTAGGACCTCCAGTTGTGTCTCACCGCTGTGCGGATCCTTCTTTCTTCTCAGGCGCAGCGACCGAAGCTAGAGATCCTCTCCTTAGTCATGGCAACAATGCAACCGAAGAGGCCCTCGCTCTTTTCATGTTCTGTGCTCCACCGCCTTGATATCCCTCTCTGTTCTGCAGCCACCGATGAAATCCTTTTCTTCGCCTTATAACACGGCAAGCCGAGCCCACTGCCCTCTTCCTATTTTCCTCTTCCATCTTTGACTTCTCCGGGACCGACTGCAGTTCCACACACACACGAAGACCACCAGAATAGCTGCAACAACAACACAGATTCAAACGCGTAAGGATCGATCCAAATTCACCCCCAGCACGATCCAAACCCTAAGATCTGCTCTTTATCTCCCACATCTCCTTAACCTACTCAAACATGATGATTTCCGTCGATCCAATCTGTGTGGGATAAAATCAATCTCACCTCGGTCTCGGCCAGAAGCTCCATCTCGGCCCCCTGCACAGCTCCTCCATCTCGGCTTCAGAGTACCATCTTGGTCTCCTGCACCAGCTCGGCGAAATGCTCCTACCTCGGTCTGTTCTTCAACTCGGCACCCCTGCCTTCCACTTCGGCACCCCTGCCAGGTCTCCAACCAAGTCAAGGTTGTCCCGACCTCGGTCATCACCGACCTTAGTAACATATCCCACCCCAGTCACTCTCTTCGGCTATGGTGCCAGAGCTAGCCAAGATAGGGACTGACATCTGTCCTTCCAAGGACATTCAAGCACGCTACAGCACCTGCCACAAGACAAGGGCACTGCCCCATACCCTCTGACTGAACCATCCATGCCGTCCATGCTTCCTGACAGAGCGGCGTCCACAGACACCGGGGTATGGCTCGATGGGATAAGTGAGACAAGATGTGACTTCTTGTCAGTCTTCTCTCTCCCGAACTCAACTCTCTCCCTCTTCCTGTCAATATAAGGAACAGTAGATGCAGAGAGCGGGGGGGGGGGGGGGGGGATGATCGAACATCCGATCCAACACACCATACACAAAACCATATGCTGGCTCTCCAAGCCACACGCTGGTATCATCTTCTTCCCTAAAATCTCTATCCTTAGTCTAGTTCTCATACTGACTTAGGCATCGGAGAGCCCTGTGCTGCCCACAGCCAGGGTCCTCTGACTGTTATCTTCTTCCTCCCTTCTCCAGGTTTCAAGCAAGCAGCGGTGTTCAACCAGAGAGCACTCAGCTCCACTCCCTACACCTTGTGAGTCATTTTATGCACTTACAATTGTCGTCGTCTGTGGAAAATGAACAAAAAGTCATCTTCCCAAACAATATGCCTCAAAGAACTAAAAAGGGGAAAGAACCATTGACACTGCAAGTGCAGCTGCCTCCTGTCCCTCGCCAGAGGAGGTCTGGAGCAAACTCTGGTCCGGCGAGCGTCCAAGGGCCGGAAACTCAGTCAGGTTCATCCTCAATGAGGGTGCCAGCACCTTCCCGATGAGATAACCTTCGACTGGAGTTTCCCCGGCTAAAGGATCCCCAACCAGACAAACCCCATCATCAGATTAACGACGATGACCGGCTCCTCGTGAGGATCAAGGCCCAAAACCTTGCCACCCAAGCGCAAGACAAGTCGATCCGTCGACTTCAGCAGCAGTTGCAAGAAGGGGCAACCTCATCCCCATCTTCCTGTCCTTCAAAGAAACTGAGACGAAGGCCAGAGGAAAATGCAGACGTCCAGGACTGGCTCGACCAATGAGTCAGACAAATGGTCCAGCAAAATTTAGAGATGGTCGGTCTTGGGCGAGGTCGGCTAGGCCCCTTCGATCTTGATGATCTCGGCACGTCTCCTTTCTCTCCCGAAATCAAGAACTTCTCCCTCCCAGGAGATTTCAGAGTCCCAATGTTCATCCCTTACGATGGGACCTTGGACCCAACAGCACATCTCTGGCACTTCACTCAGAGAATGTCGGTATGGGGCAGCAACGGTCTCCTGAACTGCAAAGTCTTCTCTTCCAGTCTCGGAGACCTCCCCCTAAGATGGTTATGCGCACTCCCAGCAAGATCAGTCACAAGTTTGCAACGGCTCCGGGATTCCTTCATGACGAAGTTCCAAGCTCACAGGGCCATCCCGAGGTCGCATGCCGACCTGATGGCCCTCAGCATGAAGCATACCGAGAACGTCACGTAGTTCGACAAGAGATTCTGGACTGTCTACAGCCAAATTGAAAATGCCTCAGACACAACAATGATCCTATCCTTCCAACAAGCTTTTCTGCCAGGCAACGAGCTTCGAAGAGACTTGGTCCTCTACCCCGTGGTCACGATGAACGCATGAATGGCCCGGGGGAACCAGTTTGTCAGGCAAGAAGCTGACGAAGTCCAAGCTCAGGAACACTTCGACCTGTATGAAGACAACCAGACAACCTCCAGCTCGGCAAATGTCTCCAGCTCGGTAGCAGCCTCCAGCTCAGCAGAGATCTCCAGCTCGGGGGGCTGCTAGATGTCCCCTACGATCTTTCAGCTTCGGTGACACCGGCATGACCCTCTACTGTCGGCTTCGATCGTACGACCCTCTACTGTCATTTCGACGGCACAGTCCTCTGCTGTCAGCCTTGATCGCACGGTCCTCTACCGCCATTAGTCATCCAGGCCACCCGCATCTCGGCCGGGTGCCAGATCTCGATCTCTTGCATCTCGGCTACATGCCAGATCTCGACTTCGTGCATCACGGCAGCAATGCCAGGTTCTCAGCTACGCGCTGGATTCTCCACCTCATGATGGTGTCGCCCTCATGCTGGCCTCCGCGTCATGTAGGTTCGGCCTCGTGCTGGTTTACCAGACTACACCTCTGGTCCAAAGCCAGTTGGTCATGTCCCGGATTTTCCATTTCATGCTATGTGAGCATCTCGGTACTCATGCCAGATTGCCGGCACGCCCCTGGTGACGAGCCAGTGGGTCCTCTCCATTTCGTGCTATGTGAGCATCTCAGTACTCATGCAAGATTGCCGGCACGCCCCTGGTGACGAGCCAGTGGGTCCTCTCCATTTCGTGCTATGTGAGAATCACGGTACTCATACCAGATTGCAGGCATGCCCCTGGTGACGAGCCAGTGGGTCCTCTCCATTTTGTGCTATGTGAGCATCTCGGTACTCATGCCAGATTACCGGCACGCCCCTGGTGACGAGCCAGTGGGTAATCTCCATTTCGTGCTATGTGAGCATCTTGGTACTCATGCCAGATTGCTGGCACGCCGCTGGTGACGAGCTAGTGGGTCCTCTCCATTTTGTGCTATGTGAGCATCTGAGTATTCATGCCAGATTCCCGGCACACCCCTGGTGACTGATCGGTCCCCAAGTGTAGGGTACGATTGTAGTAATAATCTGGTAAATCCAGGTCGATCCAAAGGGAGCAATGCTTTTCAAGAAACCTTCCAACTTTGACCTATCCTAAATAAACACTAAATCTGGCCTAAATAAAGACTAATTAAATTAGATAACTAAATACAAAAAAAGCTTAATTACAATGCTTTCAAAAAAATAAAGGAACTATTGTAATAAAGGAAACTTAATCTAAGCAATCCTAAAATATCTAAAAACCTGCAAAAGAACACACAAATCAAACAACCAGTTTAATATAAAAAAATCAAAAAAAAAACTTCCTAAATTAGATCCTACTTACCAAAATCAATTTTTATGCAAATATGAATGATCTATAATGCCATATATGCTAACAATGCAATTTTATGCAAGTTTCTAACTATATGATGCATGTTGTAAAAATTTCTAAGTATGAAAACTGTTGTGCAGCCCTGTTTTCACTGGACTGTACGACATGACTAAGATAGTGTGAACCTAAATCTAATGGATGGGATCAATAGTCTGATGATGCATGAACACAACAAAAAAAGAAAAACCGAAAAAGGACTTAAAACGAAAAAGATATGATCACCTAAAGATGCCTACTTGAACTGTTTTGTTGCTGAAATCTGAACGCAGGCTTACCAACTACCCCTGTTTGAGCCTCTGGTAGACATGGTTCCCGAGGTTATTTTTGGCTAACATTCTGGGGTTTCAAAGTCCAATTACCATTTTTTAAATCTGCTATTTTGTGGACAAAAATATTAACGTTTACCTGGTTTTTAAATGGTGCACTTTTGTAACCAAGTTGGGTCAGTTCTGCTGAAATGTGCAGGATTTTTCACCACTCATTTATCAGATCCGAATTTAGTATATCTAATCAGTTGATAATCTTGTGATTCCAGCAACAAAAAACTTGTTCTAATGCAATTTCTAAATATGAAGTATACACAAAGACACTTTCTAACCATATATCATGCAATCAAGAATAGAAAGTTTCAACATAGAAAGATGCAAGTTGAGTTTTTAAATCTAGAATTTGTAAATAGAACAAAAAAATTAAGAATATTAACTTGAAAATAACAACAAAAAGGATGGAAAGAAAATAAAAAGCGAAAAAGTAGTACCAAGGATCTAGAATCTAGACAATCCTACAAGTATTGACAATGCGATGATAATGTCCTCTCTTCTCAAAGTAGGAAAAAAATTATGCAAGTGATTTTTTGATGTCTCTCGACTTTTGATATTTTTATTTTATTTTCAAACCCTTGATCTAATCATGTGAAATATTGTCTCCAATCAAAACACATAAAAGAACTAAGATAAGAAAATTAAATCACTTACATAGAAAGTTGCAAAATCAATCCAAGTAGTGTCTTTTTTTCTTGATCTTGAAATACAAAAAAAATTAAGATTCTTCTCTCTTCATCATTCTCTCAACATGATCTCTCAACCTATGTCTAAAGAATTAGGAGAAAAGAAGAAGAAGAAAGGGACTTAGAGAGAAAGGTGGATGAGAGTGGAATAGAGAGAGGAAGAGTCTCCTTGGTTGCTACCAAAAGCCTTGGACCAATTGATTGCTCTCATCCCCTTTGGCTAGACCCTCTTTTATAATCTCTTATGCCCCTTTGTTCGGTAACACACCTCCTTCATCTTGGCTTAAATTCAAACTTCAATTGATTTCTTGTCCTTGTGATCCAATTTTTTCCATCTTGGGTTCCTCAAAAGATCTTTAAGATTGCATCTTGATTTTCTTCTTGATTTTTGTCTCCTCCTTGATTAGATTTCTTCTTCCACAAGTTTGACTTTGTGGAGATCTCCTTCCAATGCAAAACTTGCCATCCACCCACGTTTTTGTTTCATATATGCCATAATATATAATCCCAAGTGGACTTAACTCCTTTGTATTAGGTGAAAACTTCTTTAAAAACTCTTTCACAACCAAGACACATTCATCTAACCATCATGGTCCCACCAATCATGTAAATCTTCATGGGATAGGGTCCCATGTTGTTGATTTTTTTCCTACAATTGAAAGAAATTAATTAATCACATATAATAAAAATAAACATGAATTATGCATGGGACCCTACATGCCTAATGATGCACCCAAATGACAAACTTTCCAAAAAATAGCACAAGGTGCCAAAAATAACAACTATGCTTTGATGAAGAAAAAGAACTAATTTTGGGGTGATGAATGAAATGAAAAATCCTAATTTCACAAAAATCATGCAGTTCAATAAATTTTGACCAATTCCGGCCATTTTTCCAAAAATATCCCCAAATACATGTAATCATGAAATTAAGTGCAATTCTATGCAATTAGACCTAATTAAGTCCACAAATGCTCATGAAATGATGACCTAATGACCTAATTTTGATTGGTTGCAACTTGAAGGCTTTTGATTGGCTATTTTGCTTTCATATGGATTGTTTCAATTTGATTGGTTGCAACAAACTTTTCTTCCAAAAGCATATGTACTTTTTACTTTTTGTGGTCTTTTGATTGGCTGCTTTTTACTTTTTGTGGTCCTTCATTTTGGAGGCTTATTATTGGCTCATATTCTTTCACATGGATTTGTGCCATGGCAAGTTTTGATTGGTGGAAAGGTTAGAGTTGGATGAAATATCTTTTATGTAAAAAAAAATGTAATTGTTGGGATTTGAACCCATTTCATACTAACCGAAGCTCTAACCAATACACCAACCACTCATTTGTGTTGGAAAATGACTTCTTCTCATCCTATTTTGGAATTCTTCAACACTACTGATACCTTGGGACATTAGCCGGAAGGTTGGGGTAGTCGCGGGGGTCCACCTACACAAGAGAATTTACATAAAAATGCGCTATAAATAATCGGGTTTATGGATGATAATCCGATAATCCGTTTAATGTGATAGAATGATAAAATCTCTGTGTAAACAAAATGATATGCAAATGATATGCTGATAAAATCCGAACTAATGAGGGGTAAAATATGCAATATTTAACACTCATCACACCCCCAAACCTACATTTTGCTAGTCTCGAGCAAAAACTATAAAGAAAAACTAAACTATATGCAAGAAAACACGGTAAAGATCCTACCTCATTTTCGCAGGAATCGCGGTTGCACTTAGCTCGTGCAACAAGCCTTTAAACCCCTAGGTTTCCCCTAGTGGACGATTTTTGTCTCGTGAGGGTTTTCAGCGAATAAATCCCGCAAAATTCTTTTTATTTTGGAAAGAAAATATTTTTAATGTCCAACAGTCTTTAACAAGCTAAAAAGAATGAATACTGAGTTAGGAATACTAGCCAACTCCTGAAGATATGCCAGTCAATACCTAAGTCCCACCGTGTATATGTGTGTATTTAGCCAATAATCATGCAATCTTCAAGTCGAAGCTCACACAACCTTAAACCCCTTCGGAATACATTTCGCCTTGACTACAGCCTTATAAGTCATACTCTCAACAATCGAAGCACACATATTTTACTGACTAACTCTTAGTATGTGAGTATGAACAAGGCTAATGACTCACATAATTAATGAAGAATGGAGCTTATGTATAGAATGATTGATCTCAAATACTAAGATATAACCAATAGAAGGTGAAAATGCTCACTCAACTTCTCACTCATTCAGCACCTAACCTTTCCTAGGATCCAATAGGGCTTTCATAGGTTGTAATGGGGTTAGGGTTAATAGGTAGGATAATGGTTAAATGTAGCTAAGTGTTCTTGAGAAGGTAAGGGTCCTCAAGTCTTCATAGGAAGGTCTTCCACTATCTTCACTTCTTCCTTTTGCTTTGTATTCTTTATTCCACTCTATCTCTTTTGAAGCTTGCTTTTCTTTGGTTTCCCATATCTTTTTTTCTTTTTCTTCTGTTTTCCTTTGGTTGTCATTTCTTCTTCTTTTTTTTTTTTTTTTCAACTTTCAAATTCTTTTCTTCCCTTGTCATCCCTTTGTAGAACATCTATATTTTGGTAGCCCATGTGAAGTCTTCATCACTAATGCTCAAATCCTTCATTTCTTCATATATCCCTACTCTTCTAAAAAATAATAGGTCAAAAAGGATTATATATATGTAGGTGATGAGGCTTGGGACAATGAAGAAAGGTCTCTTGTAAAATAGGTTCAAGAGGGCTACTAAGGGTATAAAATGTAATAGGTGAGTTCAAAATTTGGCCATGTTTTTTTTTTTTAGAATGCCTATCATCTTCTCCTAAGTTCGGAAAAATGCATCATAAGCTACAAGTCAAGGTTTCTTCGCATTTTGATGTCACCTCCATGGTTTGAGCAAGGAATAACATTTATGAGATCGGAAGTGCTGGACTAAGAAGCTCAAGGAGTGGCTCTTCATTCTACTCAGGAATAGCGCAGAAGAGTCCTCACCCAAACGGATATAGATAGGCTCAATCGCTCAATAGGTTCTAGTCTCCACTAATGATTCTTCCGGGTCTTTCAGAAGTGATTTGCTCTTTTCTTAGACTACACTCATGTGGCTAAATGTGTAAAAAATTTCTAGGACTTGTATAAATGACAACTCTTTAAGCAAAATCCATGGACAATTTTTGAAATCTTTTTCAGATTTTTAGTGATTTTGGAAATTTTTAGGGTTTTTGGTATAAAAGGAAAACAAAATAACTTATGTACATGCAAAATGCAATGCATGAAATGCAGTACCTCACCCCCAAACCTATCCTAAGCATTGTCCCCAATGTTTATGCATAACAGAAATAAAATAGGACAAGGAAGATAAATTGAAATTTCTCACAATGGGGTGCCGACACACGGGTATATTGGGTTGCCTCCCAACAAGCGCTAAGTTTAACGTCTTCAGCCAAACGCAATTAACAGTGTATCAGGCCAATCTATCCTGGGTCCACTAGAAGGACTTCCTCAACAACATTCTCAAGATCCACAAACTCAAGGTACTCTTTCAATCTATGCCCGTTCACTTGAAAGGTGCTACCATCTCTGGGACTCAAAAGTTTAATTGCACCGTGGGAATGAACTGTCTGAACGACATAGGGTCCTGACCATCGAGACTTCAGCTTGCCTGGGAACAAGTGCAATCTGGAGTTATATAGCAAATCTTTCTGGCCAGGATGGAACTCTTTTCTTAGAATTCTCTTATCATTAAACATTTTGGTCCTGGCCTTATAACTCCTTGCACATTCATATGATTCATTCCTCATTTCCTCTAGTTCAGCAAGCTGGAGTTTCAGTTGGACCCCGGCCTTTTCTAAGTCAAAGTTTAGGCGCTTGATCGCCTAATATGCTCGATGTTCTAGCTCAACCGGCAAGTGGCATGCCTTGCCGAAGACCAACTTGTACGGAGACATTCCGATAGGTGTCTTGAAGGCTGTCAGATATGCCCACAGTGCATCATGTAAACGTAAAGACCAGTCTTTCTTATTTGGATTGACTGTCTTCTCCAGGATGTTCTTGATCTCACGATTGGAAATTTCTACTTGCCCGCTAGTCTGGGGATGGTATGGTGTGGCAACTTTGTGCGTGATGTGGTACTTCCCCATTAAAGCTTCAAATACTCGGTTGCAAAAGTGCTTACCACCGTCGCTTATGATTGCGCGTGGTATACCAAAGCGAGCGAAAACTTGATTTTTCAAAAATTCAACCACAACCTTGTGGTCATTGGTTTTGCATGGAATGGCCTCTACCCATTTAGACACATAATCAACAGCAACAATAATATATTGATAACCAAAAGAAATGGAAAATGGTCCCATGATGTCGATACCCCAAACGTCAAACAACTCAACGATCAAGATAGGTTGTTGAGGCATTTCATTCCTCTTAGAGATCTTCCCTAATCGTTGACATCGGTCACAGTTCCTACAGTGCTCATGTGCATCCTTGACAAGGGTAGGCCAAATAAATCCAGATTGCAGCACCTTTGTTGCTGTCTTTTTACTAGAAAAATGTCCCCCACAAGCATGGTTATGACAGAATTTAAGTATGCTCTTCTGGTCCATCTCAGGTACACACCTCCTAATGATTTGGTCAGGGCATTGTTTAAACAAATAGGGATCATCCCAAAAATAGTATTTAGCCCTAGACTAGAAGCGAAATTGGTCATTTTTTGACCAATTACTTGGTGTTTTCCCAGTCACCAAATAGTTAACTATATATGCATACCACGGGGTTTTACTATCAACGAACAACAATTGCTCAGCTGGGAAGGTTTCTAAAATTGGACGGTCTTCAGAGCAATCGACAATCAGACGCGAAACATGATCAGCTACCACATTTTCAGACCCCTTCTTATCCCGTACCTCTAGGTCAAATTCTTGCAAAAGCAGTATCCACCTGATCAGATGAGCTTTAGCATCTTTCTTGCTCAACAAATATCTCAATGCGGCATGATCATTGAAGACAGTGACTTTTGACCCTATGAGATAGGATCTGAACTTATCCAATGCAAAGATGACAGCCAGCAATTCCTTCTCAGTGGTGGTATAGTTAAGCTGTGCGTCATTAAGGGTCCTACTAGCATAGTAGATGACACGAGGCAATTTGTCTATCCTCTGTCACAGTACAGCTCCGAGAGCATAATTGGAAGCATCGCACATCAATTCAAAAGGTTTCGTCCAATCAGGAGGACGAATAATCGGTGCAGATGTCAACTCTCGCTTCAAACGATCAAATGATTCTAAACATGTAGCAGAAAAATCAAAATTAGCATTCTTTGCCAAGAGATCACAGAGAGGGCGAGCAATTTTGCTAAAGTCCTTGATAAAGCGTCGATAGAAATCTGCGTGGCCCAAAAAGGCTCTCACCTCTTGTACTGTTTTAGGAGGAGGCAGGTTCACAATCAAATCGATCTTGGCTTTATCTACTTCAATGCCCTTACTCGACACAATATGACCCAAAACAATGCCCGACTTGACCATAAAATGACACTTTTCCCAGTTCAAAAGTAGGTTCTTTTCCTTACGTCTTTGCAATACCAGGGTCAAGTGGTTCAGACAACTATCGAAACTTGAGCCAAAAACAGAAAAGCCATCCATGAAGACTTCCAAAAATCTCTCCACCATGTCCGAGAAAATGCTCAACATACACCTTTGAAAAGTCGCAGGTGCGTTGCACAGGCCAAATGGCATACGCTTGTTGGCAAATGTGCCAGAAGGACAGGTGAAAGTTGTCTTCTCTTGATCCTTGGGGGAGATATGGATCTGGTTATACCCTGAATAACCATCCAAGAAGCAATAGAAAGCATGACCGGCTAATCTTTCCAACATCTGATCAATAAAGGGCAATGGAAAGTGGTCCTTCCTGGTCATTGAATTCAATTTTCTGTAATCAATACAGACTCTCCGAGTTGTTGCCTAGGATACTGCGGCTGGAATCCGGATTGACCTCCGTGGGACTGAATAGACTCGGATTGATGATACGAAAAATTGGGGTGTAACCTATTGTCTGAGTGGTAGGTCCGACTGAAAGTGTTAACAGTTGGTTTCCAAAAGTTTCCATAGGAATTTAGCGCATTGGCTTGCTCGGCCTTGACAAATGGTAGACTAGGGCAACTCTCAACCACATGCTCACAACTATCGCATAACACTCAAACATGATGCGATTCACTCATACTTCTCAAGGTAGGCTCATGTTGCTGAGGGGTGGGTTGGCATGACATTACAGACATAGATCCTATCTTTTTGCTTAAATCTTCCACTCCTTGAACTAAATTGGTCGTCACATTTTTCAACTCAGGGTCCTGTTTGATGTTGTACATTCCAGGCTTCTCGATCCCTATCTCATCTCTCTCCAAATCTTTCCTATTACTGCTCCAATTTTGTGAATTTTCCACAAGCTTGACAAAGAATTCGTACGCTTGATCGGCAGTCTGATTCATGAATTCTCTTTTGTGCATTGATTCAATCAAGATACGCTGGGGGTTCGTAAGACCTCTATAAAAGAAATGTATCAACTCTCCTTTGTCAATCCCGTGATGTGGGCATTTGATCAATAAGTCATGGAATCTCTCCCAGGTTTCGATAAACTCTTCCTCGAGTCGTCTCCTAAAGTTCCTGATGGCACTCCTAAACTGCTCAGTTTTGCTCACAGGGAAAGATTTGGACATAAACTTTTTGACAAGCTCATCCCAGGTGGTAATGGAGTTTGGAGTCAAGGAATTCAGCCAGGCAGCTGCATGATCTTCTAGTGAGAAGGGAAACACCCTAAGCTTCACGGCTTCACTATTCAAATTTTGATTTCTAAACGTGTGGCAGATGGTCATGAATTTGTTCAAATGGATATAGGGCTGCTCACATTCAGATCCATGAAATTTTGGTAACATGTTGATGGTGGCGGGCCGGATCTCAAATTGGTCCGCATTATTTTCTGGCAAAACTATACAACTATGTGAAGTTGATGAAAATGGTGCAAATAGTTCATTGAGGGTCCTTTGCTGAGGGTTTTGGGCAGCCATTATGGGTACTATGGGTGGGGCAGGTAAAGCAAGGTAATCAATCCTCACTAATCGGCCTTGATCACGTATCCACACTCGCATACAACTGCGACTAACCTAGCAATGCAATGGTCCGCTCAATGAAATGAATGCAACATAACAAAAAATTTTGAAAATTAAATGAAAAGCTAATCTAAACTAAGGTTACCTAAAAGAATTCTAGACAGCTCCTAACTGTGAAGAGGACACTCTGGCCTCCAACCTGGACCTATGAAACGGAAATTCTTGCCAGTTAACCCCCAGGTCGTAGATGGTGGGATCTCAACGCGCTAGGCGAAGGCTCCTCTTAAAAACCAACTCCTCGAATAACAAAGTTGTCTCCCTATTTGACAAGATGGTAGCGAAGGGACAAGGTTTGCTTAGGCACCAGAAAATCTGCCAAGGCACACAATTGGTACAACTGCGGTGGTCTTCCCTAGTGAGCTCGTAACCTTAGGTCACGTTCCTACTCAATTTTATTTTGGTTTATTGACTCTAAACTAAGTGATAATTAAGATGAAATCCTAAGGGCAAGAAAATGGTGATGAAATCCTAATCCTTATCTTGTTGGGGTAATTTGTCATTTACTAGTAGTGCACCAAATTACAAGTGTGTTTAAAATAATTACACTGCAAGGCAAAGAACAACATGTTGGGATTGGTGTATGCCCTAAAGCCCACTAGCTGCACTCTCATCTATTGTTACTGGATATTAACTGGTTATTTAATAGAATGACTCTTTTCTGCTTAAACATGTATATATGTATGGTTGTGTAAGGCCCATTGTTTCTAGTAAATGAATTAGGTGTGTAGTGCCTACACACAGATAGGTCTGATTCATGGACACTGGAAACAACATATTTGTTCATAAATGAGAGATGGAGCTGGGCACTTCATCTTGGTATAAGTTATAGTGAGAGACTCTCCTGTATTCAGGATGACTTACCTAAGTCATGGGAGGACTTTCCCAGATTTATCTCATTAGTGCATATGCAATGCATTGAACAGGACCATTGTAGGTGTGATCTCTAAAATAGTACTATCACAGAGAGAGATCAAGTCACCTCATGCTACTGAGTGACCGGTGCTCTTAATCTTGAGCATTTGTGGATGAACTGACGAAGTCAAGTTCTTGTGCTTTAATTCACTATGGGTGAGATTCTTTTCATGGGTCAACAGCTCTGTGTTTTGGGTACTCGGACTTGATTAGTTGGGACGTGCAGATGCAATATAGAATCTATGCCATCTAATGATGGAATGATCGTCCCCTTAGAATTATCCGATTGATCATCAAAATCTAAGATTTTAGTATATAGATGTTCCATATTGATATTGAACTTGTGGGTCGCTCCCTGGATCAAGAGAATAATATCAGGATGATGATCAAGTCAAGGATATGATGTTCTAAGGTTTAAGATTTAATCGAGAAGGTTGATAGTACATCAGATAACCTGACTTGATTGAGGATGTTACATAGAGGGGCATTTAGGTCATTGTACTTGGTAGGTCGGAGACAACTGTCATT
Organism: Litsea cubeba; assembly: GCA_012931725.1. Lineage (NCBI taxonomy): Eukaryota > Viridiplantae > Streptophyta > Magnoliopsida > Laurales > Lauraceae > Litsea > Litsea cubeba. The sequence goes on along the minus strand of CM022953.1, from coordinate 24,314,619 downwards.
TTATGACAAGCTTATTTCATACTTAATATTTGTCCCTGGAGTGCAACCATAACTCTTTAGTGGAATGAGTTAAGGTTAAAATGGTCTTTATGTTGCTATGGGTTTAGCATGGACATTTTGGTCATTTTGGGAGCCAAGGGCAAATATGTCTTTTGGTCCCTTCTCTAGTCACTTTCCTATATTGGCATGGTTTCCTAATTTGATTAGGAGATAAGGTTGAATTATTTTATGGAAAAATAATTTTGAATTTAAATTCAAATAGGCCTTGATGGCATACATGAATTTAATTCTAGACAAATTATGGACATGTGGGCCATTGTGTGGGCTGTAGCATATGGGACGTCCAAGATGGGAATTTCCTAGTGTGGGGCCTTCAACTTTTAGTAAGTCTCTCTACTTGGAAGGTTGGACTCCTCCTTAGATAAGTATTCCTATAATAAAGTTTCCCTTTTTTATTAGAAACTTAAATTAGTAAGTGTTGCACAACTAGGATTACTAATTGCTAAGTTTAAGGGATGCTCATAGTGAGTTTCCTTTTCTAATTTGGAATGGTTCTAGAAAGGTTACTAATCTAAGGATTGCTATTTCTTTTTAGTAATTCCAAGAGAATTAGAAAGGAGGCTACTTAGTGAACAAGGAAACTCTCTTACTAATCTATAAAAGGGGAAGCCTTCCCTTTGGGCGTGTATCACCCTAATTGTTCCATTCCACACGTCCAGCCATTAAGCACTTTGAGGAGAGCTTGTAGCAAGTGTTTTTCCATAGAATGTTATTCTAGAAACTTATCTCTAAACCTAGATTAAGGTTCCACCACCTTAGCCAATCAGATTAGAATTTGAGATAGAGAAGAAGATCAAAAGAGAACACAATTTCTGCAGCAGAATTCCAGCAACATACTTGCTGATTCCAGACCTGAGTTCACCCTTTTTGCATCAGATTTTCAGAGGATTAAAGCTTCCAAAACATCGAGGTAATAGTCTTCTATCATCTCTATTAATTGAACACATGTTGATCATGATTTAATGGAGTTTCTATGCGATTCTTTATGGCTGATTTCCGCTGCATAGTGCAGAAATCAGATTTTTTTAAAATCTGTCATGCTTTGCATCAGCCATAGCAGTCTCTATATGAGAAGTTTCAGATCTGAATTGCGGTTTCCTTCAGTGGTATCAGAGCCACTCCATGCGAAATCATGATCCCATGATGTGATTAATTAATCCTAGATTAGATGGGGCATGGTGGCACCCTGCTGAAATTTATTTCAGATTTGTATTAGTGTTGTAATCTTGTATGTTCGGATTGCTGGAATTAATTTTTCCAGATCTGAATCATGTTGTACATTATGCACTAACCTATTTGGTTGCAGCCATAATTAGCATCCTTGATGGTTCGCATGTATGTTGTGTGGATTTGGATGTTTTTTTTTAATTAGTTGGAATGTGTACGATTGCGCGGTTAGCAATCATAGGAAGTTGTAAAGTTTCCTTAATTTTATTCCAACTAGTCTTGATGTAAGCTTTCTTGAAAAGCATAGGAATCTCCAATGTAATTTTGGTTTTGTTTTTCATGGGTTTGCTTGTATAAATCTATTTATGCAAACAAGCAAGAAAAGGAAAGTTTCAAGACAAGAAGGTTGCAAGAAATTGGAGTCCTTGGAGATGAAAAAGTCAAGACTTCTAGATGCATGAGGAGTCCTAATTCGATTAGGATTTGAAATCCTAAGAACAGAGAGCCATCAAGGAATGCATACTTTTATTTGCTTTTATATATGGAATGCATGGTTGAATGCTTTATATATAATTGCTATAATTGTCACCTAGAAACATGGCCACCATTAGGTTCTAAAAATGGCATCTTTCTAAAATTAGAATGTTTTTGTTTGGTCAATTGGTTTTAAACGGGACTTAGACCAGCACCTTCTAATTATGTCTAAGGTTTAAAATTGGATAGGGTTGGCACCCTTGGTTTCCAAAAATAGACTAAACTAAAAAATCTAATTAGATGCTACCTAAGGGTTCCCATAACCCAAGTTAGGTTTTTTATTCTTTTAAAGGTTTTTCTCAAATGTTTTAATACAAAGGTTATTTACTTTCAAGATGACTTGAGTCATTGAGTCATGAATTTAATTAACCAAGTTTGCTAGATTTAAAAAGAGCTTTTGAGAAAACGAAGTAAAGATCAAAGGAAAGTTTATAAACCCTAGTGATAAATTATCAAGTGGGAGAGGGGTTTAGGAAAAACCCCATGACCTTCCATTCTCGGTTCATATTAATCTCATTAGAAGTGTTAGTGGGAGCGGCCATCCCTTCGGTGGAGTTCTTTACGAAAGATCACTTCGATGGGTTAGTGGGTGAACTAAAGTGAATGTTCGTAATGAGGTGTTAGTGGGAGCGGCCATCCCTTCGGTGGAGTTCTTTACTAAAGATCACTTCTATAGAATGTCGATGAAGTGTTGGTGGGAGCGGCCATCCCTTCGGTGGAGTTCTTTACCAAAGCTCACTTCTAGATTAGGACATTCTGGGAAATTTCATAAGAGATGGTAACACACTTGACATAAGGCGGTAATAACCTCTCCTACCAGTTAAAGGTATTGTCTTATGAGGGTCAAAACCAATCAGTGATTGGACTATCACTGGATATGTATCCAGACAGTGATAATCCAAATAAGAAGAGCTTATTCAACGTTACTATAGGCTCTGCCATCCTTTCGATGGAGGGTTTATGAGGAGGTTGAAACACTGATACATTATGTTTGGGGTTTAAATAATGAAAAAGTTTTGTGCTTTGTTTTTTCCTTTTATAACAAGCATCATATGCATATTACATATATACTGCATGTCTAATTATAAACTGTTTATATCCAGAAAGAGATGGGTAAAGATTCTTTTAGTCCGCTGATGTGCATTCTTCGTGAGAACAAGTTGACTGGCCCTAACTACGTAGATTGGAAAAGAAATCTTGACATAGTACTTCACTGCTGAGGAGTACAAGTATGTCTTGGTGGAAACCTGTCCTGATATAGATGCTAATTCTACTGATAACCAGTTAGAGGCTGGAGAAAATGGAAGAAAGCGAACAGCATGGCTAAATGCTATATGCTCGCTTCCATGTCCAACGTGTTGCAAACACAGCACAAGCATATGGACACAGCCTATGAAATCATGATGTTCATGTCTGAGATGTTCGCAGACAAGAGCAGGCCAGCTAGGCAAGCTGCTATAAGGACCATCATGAATACTAGGATGGCTGAGGGAACACTTGTCAGAGAGCATATGCTCAAGCTGATGGATGTTTTCAATGTAGCTGAGATTCTAGGGGCTGAGATTGATGCAGAGAGTCAAACTGACATGATTCTCGAAACTCTACCGGATTCTTTTAATCAGTTCAAGCTCAATTTCAATATGAGCAAGATGGACATGACTCTACCTGAGTTAACGAAAGAACTCCAGGCGGCAGAGGCCATCATGAAGCCCAAAGCCCAAGCTCATTTTTTTTCAGTCTTCCTCTAAACTAAACCCGAAAGGGAAGAAGTTCAAGAAGAAGCAGAATAAGGGAAAAGGGCAGAAAAAGGACAACACTGGTAATAAGAAGGAAAAGGCTACAGATGGAAAGCCCAAAGGGAAATGCTTCAAGTGTGGCCTCAAAGGTCATTGGAAGAAAGATTGTCCCAAGTTCCTGGCCTCAGTAAAGAAAGGTACATCTTTTTCATACTACATTGAAACTTGTCTAGTGGTTGATTCTACTGACTCATGGATAGTAGACTCAGGAGCCACTAATCATATCTGCAATTCATTGCAGGGGTTTCAGATAATGTAGAGAATTGAGAAAGGAGAATTTGCTTTTAGAGTCGGAACTGGAGCTAAAGTTTGGGCGGTTGCAGTAGGAGTTGTTACTTTACATTTTCCATGTGATAGGATATTAGTTTTAAATAATGTTTTCTATGTTCCGGACATGAGGAAGAATTTAATTTCAGTTTCCAGACTTATTGAATTTAATTATTCAGTTTCTTTCCATTCAAATATTGATATCAGTAGAGATGGAAATATTATATGTTCCGGTAGAATACATGACAACTTATTTTATATATATATCCTATTGCTGATACACTGCATAATGTACAACAAGAAAACTCCACTTCCCTTAAAAGGAAGGTATCTTCAATCAATGACACATATCTTTGGCACTTACGTTTGGGTCACATTAACCTAAAACGGATTCAGAGGATGGTAGAAGATGGGCCTTTGAGCTTATTAGATTTGAACCTTTTCCTCAGTGCGAATCTTGTCTCAAGGGAAAGATGACCAAAAGTTCATTCTCTGGAAAGGGACTAAGGTCAAAGGAGTTGTTAGAATTGATTCACACTGATGTGTGTGGTCCTATGAACAAACCGGCTCGAGCAGGATATGAGTATTACATCACCTTCACCGATGATTACTCTAGGTATGGATATATATACTTAATGCGACGCAAGTCTGAGGCGTTTGATAAGTTCAAACAATTCAAGGCTGAGGCGGAGCTACAATTAGGGAAAGATATCAAAGCCCTTCGATCTGATCGAGGTGGCGAGTACCTCCTGGGTGAGTTCAAGGAGTACCTCACACAACATGGGATTGTGTCTCAGTTGTCTGCACCGGGTACACCCCAGCAAAATGGTGTAGCAGAGAGAAGAAACCGTACCCTTCTTGATATGGTAAGGTCCATGATGAGTCATGCAACCCTACCTATATTTTTTTGGGGATATGCCCTAGAAGCAGCAGCATACATTTTAAATCTGGTACCTTCTAAATCAGTACCTAGGACACCGCAAGAAATGTGGACAAGTCGAAAACCTAGTTTAAGACATATTCACATTTGGGGTTGTCCAGCCTATGTACTGAATGATAAAGCTACCAAGCTAGAACCCAGATCGGAAATGTGCTACTTCATTGGGTATCCTAAGGGAACGAGAGGTGGCATCTTTTATCATCCAAAGGAGCAAAAAGTGCTCATCAGCACTCATGCTAGGTACTTGGAAGATGATTGCATGATGCACCAAGAGCTTAGTTGTAAAGAAACCCTTGAGGAGATTCTTCCGAGATCTCCTATAACATCTGTACCAGATCCTGAGACAGTAGATGAACAAGATATTCCTTTGAACACTCCAGAGCCTCGCCGTAGTGGGAGAATTTCTGGACAGCCAGAAAGATATCTAGGAGTGTCTTTTTAAGACAGACTCTGAAGATCTGGTTGAGGATCCTACTAGTTATGATGAAGCAGTAACGGATATGGATGCTGACATGTGGCAGCAAGCGATGAAATCTGAAATGGATTCTTTGTATTCCAATCAAGTCTGGGAACTTGTAGATGCACCTGAAGGGATTAAACCCATAGGGTGCAAGTGGATCTACAAGAGAAAGAGAGGAGTGGATGGGAAGGTGGAAACCTTCAAAGCAAGACTAGTGGCGAAATGATATACTCAGAAAGAGGGTATCGATTATGAGGAAACCTTTTCACCAGTGGCTATGCTTAAGTCCATAAGGATTCTCTTGGCCATCGCATGTCATTATGACTACGAGATATGGCAGATGGATGTCAAGACAGCTTTTCTTAATGGAAGTCTTGACGAATGCATCTATATGATGCAACCAGAGGGCTTCATTGCTAATGGCCAAGATAACATGGTTTGTAAACTTAAGAAGTCCATCTATGGACTTAAGCAAGCATCTAGAGCATGGAACATCAAGTTTAATCAGGCAGTCAAATTCTTTGGCTTTGATCAAAACATTGATGAACCATGTGTGTATAAGAAAGGAAGTGGAAAAGCAGTTGCATTTTTGGTTCTATATGTAGATGACATATTACTCATAGGAAATGTTGTAGGTTTATTGTCATCCACAAAGGTTTGGTTATCCTCTCAATTTCAGATGAAGGATTTGGGTGAGGCCAGCTATATCTTAGGGATCAAGCTTTTGCGTGATCGCAAGAATAAGATGTTAGCCTTATCCCAATTTTCATATATTGAGAAGATATTGGTCAAGTTTAACATGCATGACTCCAAGAAGGGCTTGCTACCTTCTAGACATGGAGTTCCACTGTCTCGAGATCAATGTCCAAAGACATCTGAAGAGATAGAGAGCATGAGGAGAGTTCCATATGCTTCCGCCGTTGGAAGCCTCATGTATGCAATGTTATGTACTAGACCAAATATTTGTTTTGCCGTTGGCATGGTTAGCAGATATCAGTCAAACCCTGGACCCATGCATTGGACAGCTATTAAGCATATATTCAAGTATCTTCGGAGAACGAAAGATTATATGCTAACCATTCGAGCAGATGATCTAACGCCTTTGGCGTATACAGACTCTGATTTCCAATCTGATAGTGATGCCAAAAAGTCTACTTCAGGATACGTCTTTACTCTGTCAGGAGGGGCTATATCATGGAGGAGTGTCAAGCAATCCTGTACTGCTGATTCTACCATGGAAGCAGAGTATGTGGCGGCATCGGAAGCTGGGAAGGAAGCGGTATGGCTCAAAAAATTCCTATTAGAATTGGGAGTTGTTCCTGCAGTGCATAAAACCGATTGTCATGTACTGCGATAACACTGGTGCTGTAGCACAGTGCAAAGAGCTCAGGAATCACAAGAAAGGCAAGCACATTCAGAGAAAGTACCACTTAATCCGGGAGTTCATTCAAGATGGAGAAATAGTAGTGGAGCATATTGCTTCAGCAAATAACTTAGCTGACCCATTCACTAAGACTCTTACTGAGAAAGTCTTCACTTCTCATGTTGAGTCTATGGGTGTTAGGTTAGGAAGTAGTGATCTTTAGTGCAAGTGGGAGTTTGTTGGGATTGGTGTATGCCCTAAAGCCCACTAGCTGCACTCTCATCTATTGTTACTGGATATTAACTGGTTATTTAATAGAATGACTCTTTTCTGCTTAAACATGTATATATGTATGGTTGTGTAAGGCCCATTGTTTCTAGTAAATGAATTAGGTGTGTAGTGTCTACACACAGATAGGTCTAATTCATGGACACTGGAAACAACATATTTGTTCATAACTGAGAGATGGAGCTGGGCACTTCATCTTGGTATAAGTTATAGTGAGAGACTCTCCTGTATTCAGGATGACTTACCTAAGTCATGGGAGGACTTTCCCGGATTTATCTCATTAGTGCATATGCAATGCATTGAACAGGACCATTGTAGGTGTGATCTCTAAAATAGTACTATCACAGAGAGAGATCAAGTCACCTCATGCTACTAAGTGACCGGTGCTCTTAATCTTGAGCATTTGTGGATGAACTGACGAAGTCAAGTTCTTGTGCTTTAATTCACTATGGGTGAGATTCTTTTCATGGGTCAACAGCTCTGTATTTTGGGTACTCGGACTTGATTAGTTGCGACGTGCAGATGCAATATAGAATCTATGCCATCTAATGATGGAATGATCGTCCCCTTAGAATTATCCGATTGATCATCAAAATCTAAGATTTTAGTATATGGATGTTCCATATTGATATTGAACTTGTGGGTCGCTCCCTGGATCAAGAGAATAATATCAGGATGATGATCAAGTCAAGGATATGATGTTCTAAGGTTTAAGATTTAATCGAGAAGGTTGATAGTAAATCAGATAACCTGACTTGATTGAGGATGTTACATAGAGGGGCATTTAGGTCATTGTACTTGGTAGGTCGGAGACAACTGTCATTTTATGACAAGCTTATTTCGTACTTAATATTTGTCCCTGGTGTGCAACCATAACTCTTTAGTGGAATGAGTTAAGGTTAAAATGGTCTTTATGTTGCTATGGGTTTAGCATGGACATTTTGGTCATTTTGGGAGCCAAGGGCAAATATGTCTTTTGGTCCCTTCTCTAGTCACTTTCCTATATTGGCATGGTTTCCTAATTTGATTAGGAGATAAGGTTGAATTATTTTATGGAAAAATAATTTTGAATTTAAATTCAAATAGGCCTTGATGGCATACATGAATTTAATTCTAGACAAATTATGGACATGTGGGCCATTGTGTTGGCCGTAGCATATGGGACGTCCAAGATGGGAATTTCCTAGTGTGGGGCCTTCAACTTTTAGTAAGTCTCTCTACTTGGAAGGTTGGACTCCTCCTTAGATAAGTATTCCTATAATAAAGTTTCCCTTTTTTATTAGAAACTTAAATTAGTAAGTGTTGCACAACTAGGATTACTAATTGCTAAGTTTAAGGGATGCTCATAGTGAGTTTCCTTTTCTAATTTGGAATGGTTCTAGAAAGGATACTAATCTAAGGATTGCTATTTCTTTTTAGTAATTCCAAGAGAATTAGAAAGGAGGCTACTTAGTGAACAAGGAAACTCTCTTACTAATCTATAAAAGGGGAAGCCTTCCCTTTGGGCGTGTATCACCCTAATTATTCCATTCCACACGTCCAGCCATTAAGCACTTTGAGGAGAGCTTGTAGCAAGTGTTTTTTCCATAGAATGTTATTCTAGAAACTTATCTCTAAACCTAGATTAAGGTTCCACCACCTTAGCCAATCAGATTAGAATTTGAGATAGAGAAGAAGATCAAAAGAGAACACAATTTCTGCAGCAGAATTCCAGCAACATACTTGCTGATTGCAGACCTGAGTTCACCCTTTTTGCATCAGATTTTCAGAGGATAAAAGCTTCCAAAACATCGAGGTAATAGTCTTCTATCATCTCTATTAATTGAACACATGTTGATCATGATTTAATGGAGTTTCTATGCGATTCTTTATGGCTGATTTCCGCTGCATAGTGCAAAAATCAGATTTTTTTAAAATCTGTCATGCTTTGCATCAGCCATAGTAGTCTCTATATGAGAAGTTTCAGATCTGAATTGCGGTTTCCTTCACAACAAACAAAGTAAACCCGCTTGCAAGGGATTTGCGGGGGTTACGAAATGCAAACCTCCCAATTTATTTCGAGGGACGAATCGGTTGTCTTCGACTCACACCACGGACACCAATTTTCGTGTACGAATGTGAGGGGCCGCGACGGTATAGTCCAACCGTCCTCCTACCCTACAAGAAATTTATTGCAATTCTACTAAACAACTAACTACTTAAAGTAAGTAAAGTGTGTAAAGTAAAGTAAATGGGTCACTGGCCGACCCGCAACCAAAATTATTACAACTTTGATAATAAATACCTAATACAGCCAACTAAGAAAGCAAATAAATGTCTAAACTAATTCTAAACTAGGAAAGTAAGTAAAATCTTCAAGTTCTCCAATGCATTTTCCCACGTTTCTTTTCTCCAAGTGAAGAATTCTCTACAAAACAAACACAAACAATGTATAGAATCCGCAAGGAAAATAAAGAAAAGATAAAAAGTACACCAAGCTAAAAATGAGTTCAACTCTATGGAATTTAAAGCTTTCAATGCCTCTCCCCGGCAACGGCACCAAGAACTTGATCGACACTTAAATGTGCAACTTTTAACCGCAAATCTACGGTGTCGTCAAGTAGTAAAGGACTAAAGAGTCCGGATTATCGATCCCACAAAGAGATGATGGAACAAGCAATGAATCCAATTAAACGAGAATTGAACTAAGATATAGCTAATATAGACAATTGAAGTAAACTATTAAAACTATTAAATTATGCAATGTAAACAATTAATTAACAATCTAAAATATGAAGTTAATTAGATCTAAACTAATCTAACAAGCTACACTAAACTAGTGTGTGAACGTAGTGGTGGAAATGGAAGAATTAAGGGGAGGATGTGGTGTGAAATGTGTAGGATTTTAAAACAAGTGATGTGAAGTGTGATCTAACAATCTAGAAGTGAAAATAACAAATCAAATAAAGATTTAAATTAACAGCAATAGGAATAATAGATTAGGCAATCCAAAATCCACTAAGTATGTAATTAATTCAAACAATGCATGTTCTAATTCAATTCCCAAATCTACAATCCAATTAGCAATCTCTTGCCTAATTGGATTGGATGATATAACAATGAAGATCAAAGTAAAAGAAAATCAAAGGCTAAGATCCTAGATCATTATCTGGTCGCCCTAACAATAAATCATCAAAATCAAGTTACAAAAGATCAAAGATAAGGGCACTAGAGCATACTATGTGAGAGAACTTAATCAAACTATAAAGCATCAATTGAGATTATCGGAGCATCAAGTGTAGAGATAGAGCATGAGAAATAAGAGAGATTAGCACAACTAGATCTAAAATCTATTAATCAATTGAGGCACAAGTAGGAATTTAAACTAAAACATGCATGGAATTGAACTAATCACATTACTTAGTTTCAAAAGGAGAGCCTAATCCAAGAACTTTAGCCACTAAACATCAAGAAAGTGCTCCAAATCTTCATTAATAATCTTCAATTACACACACTCTCTCTAGATTAGTTACAAAGAAGCTCCTAATTACAATCTAAAAGTATAGAAAAGGTAAAATAAAATTCCTAAAAGACTAACTTGCCAAAAGATCCGTTTGATTGGTGGAAAGGTTAGAGTTGGATGAAATATCCTCAATGTAAAAAAAAATATAATTATTAGGATTTGAACCCATAAAATAATTCGTACCAACCAAAGCTCTAACCAATACACCAACCACTCCTTTGTGTTGGAAAATGACTTCTTCTCATCTTATTTTGGATTTCTTCAACACTACTGATGCCTTTGGACATTAGCTGGAAGGTTGGGGCAGTCGCGGGGTCCACCCAAACAAGAGAAATTACATAAAAATGCGCTATAAATAATCGGGTTTATGGATGATAATTCGATAATCCGTTTAATGTGATAGAATGATAAAATCTCTGTGTAAAGCAAATGATATGCATATGATATGCTGATAAATCATATGCATATAAAACCTGAACTAATGAGGGGTAAAATATGTAATATTTAACACTCATCAGGCCTCATGATGGTCCCGACCTCTTGCTGGTCCGTCCACGTGCTGGTTATGACCTCACGCTAGCTCGGCCTCATGTTGGTCTCAGCCAGGCGCTCCTAGCTCAGTCTCAGTATCCACTAGCTCGGCAGCAGCGCCAGCCTGTAGCTCGACAGGAAACTCTTCCTCCAGTTCAGCAGCAGTGCCAGTCTCCGGCTTGGCAGCCGTCCCTATCTACAGCTCGCCTCCATCTTAGCAGCTGTAGCAGAACACATCCAACGAGACTGCACCTTTGGTCCAACGCCAGCCAGTCATCAGCAGCACCAAGACACAAGTGTCCTCATGATACTTAGCTTCCGACCTCAAAGAGGCGTCTCATGAGGTCAGAAGCTAGGGGACTATTGTGTGGGATAAAATCAATCTCACCTCGGTCTCGGCCAGAAGCTCCATCTCGGCCCCCTGCACAGCTCCTCCATCTCGGCATAGCACTATCTCGGCTTCAGAGTACCATCTTGGTCTCCTGCACTAGCTCGGCGAAATGCTCCTACCTCGGTCTGTTCTTCAGCTAGGCACCCCTGCCTTCCACCTCGGCACCCCTGCCAAGTCTCCAACCAAGTCAAGGTCGTCCCGACCTCGGTCATCACCGACCTCAACAACATATCCCACCCCAGTCACTCTATTCGGCTATGGTGCCAGAGCTAGCCAAGATAGGGACTAACATCTGTCCTTCCAAGGACATTCAAGCACACTACAGCACCTGCCACAAGACAAGGGCACTGCCCCATACCCTCTGACTGAACCATCCATGCCGCCCATGCTTCCTGACAGAGCGGCATCCACAGACACCAGGGTATGGCTCGATGGGACAAGTGAGGCAAGATGTGACTTCTTGTCAGTCTTCTCTCTCCCCAACTCAACTCTCTCCCTCTTCCTGTCAATATAAGGAACAGCAGATGCAGAGAGCGGGGGGATGATCCAACATCCGATCCAACACACCATACACAAAACCATATGCTGGCTCTCCAAGCCACACGCTGGTATCATCTTCTTCCCCAAAATCTCTATCCTTAGTCCAGTTCTCATACTGACTTAGGCATCGGAGAGCCCTGCGCTGCCCACAGCCAGGGTCCTCTGACTGTTATCTTCTTCCTCCCTTCTCCAGGTTTCAGGCAGGCAGCGGTGTTCAACCAAAGAGCTCTCAGCTCCACTCCCTACACCTTGTGAGTCATTTTATGCACTTACACAATCAATCCCGATCTGCTCACAATTTGTCTTTGAATTTGTGCACGATCTCCAAGATCCATAGAACGTGAGAAATCACACACGATGGACTCCCCTTGTCTCGCCTGATCTTCTCGAAATCGGTGACCTCCTCTAATACCACACTAGTTGAGGGAGAAAAGAGAGAAAAAATGAACACACAATGCAAACTGATTTTGTTGTATTTTATTAAATCAATTACTTGCATCAATATAAATAGGAAAACCTTAGCATACTTGCTAATTCACTACACCATTTCAGGGCTTTTACAGCGCGTCATTTACGGCGTGCATTCAATGCACGCCGTAAATAATATAATAGTATGGCGCGCATGGAATGCGAGCCGCAAAAGGGCTTTTTCTTCTCTTTATTAAGGCGTGCATTTTGCGCACCGTGAGATCTTATCAATTACGGCGTGCATTTAGGACGCCGTAAATTCTTGAGCATTTGTGGCCCACATTCGCAAGCCGTAAAAATATTAGGATATCACAGCCCACATGTTGCATGTTGTAAAAGGCCAAGCCATTCAAAGTAAGTTCACGGCCTGCTTTGAGAAGCTGTAAGATTAATCAGCTTTCACAGCCCACATTTCGTATGCCGTAAAAAAAGAAACCCGCCAAATTAATATTCAAAAAATATTTCGCACCCTTTTTTTGACACCCAAAATTTTACCTCAAATTAGGGATAGACGATACCCACTCAGAACCCAAATCTTGACACCAAAAAAATTTCGCACACCTTCTTCTCACGATACCCACCGAGAACCCATTGCTCACACTACCAAAAAAACGACTTTTAGTGTTGAACTTTTTGCCGCGACCAGTGTTTTTATGGCTATTTCTTACTTGTTGCCACCACCAATAGAGGTAGTGGCAACAAATCTCATTTTGCCTCGCCTGTGTCTGCCTGTGACAAAACGTGTCGGAAAAATTTTTTTACCGACGAAAATTAGCGTTGGAAAATTTATCACCGACATTTAATATAAAACATTGGTAAAGGTTAGTAGATTTTTGCGACGAAAAATAATCGTCGGTAAATTTCCCAATTTTTTTCCTCTCCCGCCACCGAAACCCCTCTTTTCACTCTCTCTCTCTTGCGCGCTCTTCTCTCTCTCTCTAGCAAATGTTATGTTTTACCGGCAAAATATTTGTGTCGCCGGCAAAGGATATATTTTTTGTCAGTGAAATACCTATATCGCCGGAAATGTCAATTTGCCAAATTTTGATAATTTATTTAACTTGAAAAATTATATTTTCATTATTTTTGTTTTGGAAGAATAAAAGTTAATTCGGGCCTTCAAAATCAATCCAGCCCCAAAAATAACATTCCACACTGTGCCCGCCCCGTTTTCCATTTCCCGTGCCCGCTCAAGTGCATATCATTTCCAGTTCCTTCGCCTCTTCTCAATCCCTCATCTCTCTGACCCTCTCTCGCCCAGCAATCCCTCAATCCCTCATCTCTTTGTTAGCCATCCCTCCATTTCCTTCTCCCTCACGACCTCAGCTGTAATGCCCCACCCCTTACACATGCATGATATTGTCCGCTTTGGCCCATTGGCCTCACGGTTTTATTTCTGATGGGCATTAACCCATCAAAAGGCCTCATGCAAGGTAAGGGTGTGATATCTACATATAATCTCATTCACTTTCCTCTCTATAGTCGATGTGGGACTCCGGGGCGTCACATTTCCACCCCCTTAAGGCTACACGTCCCTGTGCAGTAGCCTGCCAGCCCCTGTAGCCTGCTAGCCCTCTTGGCCCGCCCACATGGAAACCCGCCCACTTGCACCAGACCACGGCAGGGGACCCACACTCGAACTAGTCGAGAACCTGGCTCTGATACCATTTGTAATGCCCCACCCCTTACACATGCATGATATTGTCCGCTTTGACCCACTGGCCTCATGATTTTATTTCTGATGGGCCTTAACCCATCAAAAGGCCTCATGCAAGGTAAGGGTGTGAGATCTACATATAATCCCATTCACTTTCCTCTCTATAGTCGATGTGGGACTCCGGGGCGTCACATCAGCCCTCCCCTCCATCTCCCAGGAGACCTGCACTCCTCCATCTCTCCAGGCGACCTACGCTCCTCCATCTCCCTCGCACGCAGACCTTGTCCATCTCTCTCACAACGGAACCAAGGCGTAACACCATCACCTCCTCTCCCTCTCAATCTCGGCCCCCTCTCTCTCTCCATCTCGCAACCCCCTGTGCAGACCCATCTCAGAGGCAGCCACCCTCTCCATTCTCTCTGATCTTCATCTCTCTCACGCTCGCGGACCGTCGCCCCTTCTTCCTCCACGTGCAGACCACACACTACAACAAATATCATTTTTCGCGACAAATATTCCGTGACGTTTTGAAATTTTGTCACTAAATATCGTTTTTCGCGACGAAAAATTCATTTCGTCGCCTAAAACGAAAAGAAAAATTATTTAGCTGCGATAATTTTCAATTGTAGGAAAATATTGCCGCGAAAAGTTTGACACCAAAAAATGGAGTTGGCGCCATGAAGAGGTAAAGTTTTTGTGATGAAACTGTTTATTTAACGACGATTTGTTTTCATCAGTAAATCAATTTCACCATTTTTTATTAAAGAAATTTCACGACAAAAATATGTTGTCGCAGAATCCATTAAAAATGATCCACGATGAAATTATTTCGTCGCGGAATGCATAAAATTTGGGACGCGCGTCTGGCTTGGCGGTTCAATTTTTAGAACTATTGGGCGACGAAATGAAATAACACAACACCCTCGTCGATCCATCTCTCTCACACTATTGGGCGCCGTAGATTGTCAACACCTTATACGGCAACGGTAATGGCCGCGTTATATGGTCAACACCTTATACGGTGACTAACACAGTCGCCGTATATTTCTTAATATTCTTTTCGGCCTTTTCCCCTCCCGCCCTCTGCTCTCTTTTTCCCTCCCGCCCTTCTTTTTCACTCACTAAAAAATGCAGCAATACAACCCTTCATCTCTTCCTCTCTTCTCCTCCTCTTCACTCTCATCATCTCCATCTCCATCTCCATCGCAGATCTCCTCCTCGTCTCTTCAACTTCATCCGATCATCCAATCCACACTCGGTAAGCAAAACCCTCACTCTCTCTCTCTTTCTCCCCCAAAAAAATTCTAACTCAATCTCTTCTTTTCTTCGGTTTTTTCCCCAAATCAGGTCGAATCCCTACCAGATCCCAGCCGTCCCTTTACTTCCACGGCCCGCCGATCGGTCCTCGCGCTCAAATCCAACCCTCTAAAGGCCAGATTCGATCAGATCCACAAGCAAGCCAACGATCACAAAAACCTCGTCAATGATCACAAGCAACGATCACAAAAGCCAACGATCAGAGATTGGAGTCGGCCGTTTCCCGCCTCGAAACCCTCTCCGCCGGATCAGATCCCTCGATCTCACGAGACTATCCTGCGGATGCGGCCGGGGATCCGGCCATTGCCGCTTTCAATGATCTAATTGAGAATCACGTCTGCAGAGTCTCTGCGGTAGCGGGGAAGATTGGTGGAGAGGTTCTGCAAGTCACTATGATCCTCGAAGTGGCCTTTTCCATGTAGAAGGATCTCCTTGTCACCGTCGAGCAATATCAGGTTGATTTTCCTCTGCTTCGATCTCTCTGTGTATGTGTGTTTTTTTTTTTTTTTTGGTCTTCTTATGGTGGAAAAATGTGGATTTGACGTGGAATCAACATATTTTAACTTGATTTGTTTGTTTTGTTGTCGAATCAATAGATTTGTTGTTGTTGTTTATTGTTGATTGTTGCTAGGAGTTCTAAGACTATAAAGTGGTTAAAAGTGAAGGTGAATTTCCAAAAATGCCCATTTCATAGGCTAAGACATTTCGGTACAGATTTAGGCTTTAGGCAACTGCATCTTGGAGCAGAAGAAATCCCAATTCATTGGTGGATTTCTGGGTCTCAGCTGCATTCAAGATAAGAGACCCATGTTCAAAAATCCAAGTTATTGGATCCCATTTCATTGGAAGGGGTTTGTGTCTTGGAATCGAAGCGATGGGTCCGCTTCATCGGCGCCCTAGTCAGATATGGTTTGAGCCCCAAATAGCCCAGTCCCTTGCATTTCACTCTTTAAATTGTTGTTGGATTTCTTGATTTGGAAGGAGTAGTAAACAAGAAAGAGGAAAGGAAAGATGTTGAATGAGGGCTTGGTATACTAGTGATGGAAGCAAAGTGCAAGAGCCCCAAATGAGAATTAAGAGGAAGTCTTAATATTAAAGGGCTTGGTATACTAGTAAATTAGAATTTGAATCGTGAATGTGGATGTTGATATTAAAGGGCATGGTGAATGTGGATGGTAATGAAGATGTTGAATGTGAATAATGGCAATGTAGATGTTGAATGTGAATGGTGAATGTCAATGTTGATATTGATACATGTTGGTACAAAAGATATAGGTGATATGAACATCGGTACAGTTGGCCTTCCTAACATATCTTTCATTCTTTAGTTTTAACCACTTTTGATTAACATAGTTTTCTGTTTTCTATTTTATAGGTATTCTCTGTTCACATTTGATCTCTTTATTCAGTATTTTACTACGTCTTCGAAAATCATACTCTTTTAATAAACTACCTATAAGATTGCCATGAGAATTGAGATCCTAACATCTAATTTTTCAGCAATGTTCTATCTTCTAGAAAGTTACTTCCAGTTCTTGTTTATAACAACTGCAGAGGTGAGTTCACACTTCAAATCCACCCCATAGCTCTTCTTGCATTCAGTTTGGGATGATATGAAGCCACCCCATAGCTCTTCTTCATTGAAGACCTCATTGGTTTCAAACTAGAATTCCTCTTTAAAACCTTCACGGGTTTCCCCTTATTTGATTATTAGCTGTCATTTCTTTCTTTTTTCTTTTTCTTTAAAAGTTAGTTTCAGATGGTATCACATAAGTCAGTTTCAGATGGCATCACATAGGATTCTGTTTCATTCCATTTTTTATTTTGTTACTGTAGCTACTGTTGTCTGCATGAGAGACATATACATGTCTAATTGGGTAGTACCGAGCTGAGATGTGCAATGCCATGTCGATTAATGATGAATCCAAGAACATAGTAACCAAGCGAACATAGTCCTAATTTCTTTTTGGTTTTGTAACTTCATCATTTTTGAGGCAATGTCATCTATCTTGCTAATTTAACTGCACTTTATTTTATAGCAAAAGACTGTGGTTATTATCTTTAGATCTGGATTGCTCTGTTGATGGGTCAAAGAGAGTTTTTGCTTGTTAGTTATAATTTGGTGATGGTTTTTATGATTTGTTTCAAATGAAGTCTATCATTTGGACTTAGCATTTCAAATTTATTTGTTGCTTCTGATTCTCCTATTACTCTATTTGGTTTTTGGATTCATGTTCTTAGCAGTTATTTTTGAGTATTTTTGTTTCCTCATCTCCTAAAAGATTTGAGGTTTATTTTATTAAATCATGAAAAAGAAGAGGTTTCAAGCTATGCTAATAAGTGAGATATGCTAATAGTTTGTGGGATGACTTGGGTCATGGGAAAGGTGTCTATGTTTCCGATGAGGGGCTAATGAGGTTTGTTTATTTGTGATTTCTAGTTTAACTTTGCAATTTAAATGCCATATTTATTTATTTTTTTGCACTTGTGTTTTCTAAATGATCTTTTGGACATTCATGTCTCCTTCCGTCTTAGAGCCCGATCATCTGACCATTTGGTTGGGCACTATTTTATTGCTAATTTATTCCTTTTATTGTTCAATACTTTCTCACAAGATGTGATTTGAAGTTGTGTAAAACCCATTTTGCAGCAATTTCCTTGGAAGTTGGAACACCCTGGAACAATGAGGGGAGAGAAAGTGATGACTAAATACAAAAGCAATGCAATAAATATCTGAAGGAAAACCTGTAGTTGGAGTCTCTTATTGTTGATTCTTTCTACTCTCATGATGCTTTTAGTCTTATGTGGGTCTTGCTTCATAGCAGTGAAGATATCGTTTGGGATGCCTTTGGATATGATTTGGCAATGTAGTTGTATCATATTTCATGATGTGTCAAATGATTACCATATCTAGTACAAAATGCAATTTTATTCTAGTGTTTTGAATTTATTCCTCACTTGTGTTTTGAAGATGGAAGGGGGAAATAAAGAGGGGGAAATGAAATGAAGAAGGGAGAACGGGCGCCAGTTTTCATTTCATTTTATTGGCACACGCGTCTCCTGCACGCTGGAGCTGATTATACCCTCAGCTATAGCTCAAGAGATCTATTCTCCTTAAAGAAAGTTCAAACTTATATAAACATTTAATTAAATAAATAAATAGTTTAAGCTCCAAAAATCACAAAAATAATTTACTGATATTTACTTACATATCATTGAGGTGCTAGATATTACTTTTTTTTATTATTCTCGATATTTACAAGTTCACTCCTCGCGTTTGCTGGTTATCTCTTCTCCTTGTGTACTAGTCTCTGGCGACGAAGCCCCCTCGCTTGGATTAAGAAAAAAGCCTTGATGTTGAGCCGGTTATGTGGGACTTGTGAAAGGTGTGTGGGGGAAGGAAAATAATATTAATTTAAATAATAATCTTAATTTCTTTTTATGCAAATTACATGAGAATTCATGCATGGATCGCACGTGCTCCATGCTCGTGTGCATCCTGAACTGTGTGGACTGGTCTGTTCTTTAGATTCGTGTCTTTTTCATGAGTGATGAGATGAGTGATGAGTAGGACCAGGGCCACCAGGCCTCATTTCATTTCATTTGGCAAAGTTTGGACGATGAGAGCTGGAGGAATCGCTTTCATCTTCTCCTGCTCTTCATCTTCCCTTGCTCATCATCGCCCAAACCCCAACAAATCTCTCTTCTCCTCCTCTTCTTTCTTCTCCACCTGCAGAAACCCTAATTTCTCGAATCCGATTAGAAGAAATCCTCCATTGAAGAGATCAATCTCTGCAACTGTAATGGCATCTGCTGCCTACAAGCCCGAAGAAGCCAGGCTTCCTCCCGCCCTTCCATTGCCACCTCCTCCCATATCCAAGGCAAGCTCTCAGATCTCTCTATCTTCTCCTTTTCTGCATTCAATCTTGGATTCTGGTGCCATTTCTATGAGTTTTCTTCCTTGTTTGAATTTGAAGATGCTTTTTTGTTTTGTTGTTGTTGTTGTTTTCAGTTTAAGATTGCTCTTTGCCAATTGTCTGTAACTGCGGATAAGGAGAGAAACATTGCTCATGCTCGCAAAGCAATAGAGGAGGCTGCTGAAAAGGGCGCTCAGCTTGTTCTTCTTCCTGTAAGAAAGAATCTTTATCATCTGATTTGCTTGTTTTTGTTGTGGTTATGATCATCATCATCAACAGCTTTTTTGTGCATTTTTTTTTATTGGATTCTATGAGAACTGTTTGGCATGATTGAGAAGTGATTTTAGTTTGGTTGGTGTCCTTTTGCATGTCAGGAAATATGGAACAGTCCATACTCAAATGATAGCTTTCCAGCATATGCAGAGGATATTGATGCTGGTGGTGATGCATCTCCATCATCTTCAATGCTATCTGAAGTTGCCAACAGGCTGAAGATTACAATAGTTGGTGGCTCCATACCGGAACGTTCTGGTGATCGTTTGTACAACACATGATGCGTCTTTGGAACAGATGGGAAATTGAAGGCTAAACACAGAAAGGTATGGAGTGTGTCTCTTCTCATCCTGTTTACATGGTAATGCAACTCATATTCATTGTATTAGGTAACAATAATGTCCTCTACCTTCATTATCAAACTCTGAAGCAAATAAAATAATGGTTTTTGAAGAGGCAATGAGGCAGGACGTCGTTATTCTGCATTGGTGAAGTTCTGAAGGATGACACTAACTTGATAAATGACCTTTGTTTAGCCTGTTGGATATATGGAGAATAGGCTTTCAAAGTAGGCTGAAGCAAAAGACGCGTGGGTTGAGGATAGACTGGATAGTGCTTAAATACATACTGAAATTTATTATGTATTTTTTTTATTGGAGGAAAATCTCTCTCTCTCTTGCCATCTTTTGCGTCACATAAACATCATTTAAGCTCTTAATGGAACTCGAGCTCTCTCACTCTCAAGCCCTTCAAACATCTTGATTGTCCATGTAAAGAGAAACACTAACAAAATGGTGACTATGGACATAAATTGGTATTCTCTATGTTAGGGTATTCCTTTCATTTTATTTGATGCATTTTCTTGTTGTATACACCTTTTATTTTGGATAATCATAATAAACATGGTATGTTTGATCTTCTATGTAAATAATCCCTATTCTCTATATTTACTTGCTACTGAAATAAAACTTAAGCTCAAGCCAATTTCTGCATCTTCCTTGTGCGCCAAACATACCAATGTTTAGATGGCATGTCTTTTCTTCTACTATATGTAGCATCTCTATCAGAAAGTTATCTATGAAGGAGTTTCCTGGAAAAGAAAAACTAATATCAAGTACGTGTCAACTTGTAGATTCACCTTTTTTATATTGATATTCCTGGGAAGATTACATTCAAGGAATCAAAGACCCTCACGGCAGGGGAGACTCCTACAATTGTAGACACAGGTCATTTTTTTTTTTTTTTTCATGTAAATCTTAATACTAATCTTCCAATCTTCATGAAACTTATGAATTCTATTATATTCTTGATATTCAGTTATATAAATTAGATGAAACAAGGCTCGATGATGGTGAATCATTTCATATGAATTATGAAGAAAGGCTGCATTATGTAGAGAGGCCATAAATCTGGGTCCATGAAAGACTCCACTTCATCACCTTTGGAGGTTACCGAGTTTGTTTAACTAAACGGAAGGGATATATATTAGAAAGGATTTTATTTTAACTAACTACCAGTTCACCCTTTTATAGTGCAAATGTAGAGTTGTGTTATACACCTGAACATGACACGGAGGTTTTCTGTTCTTTAAATTTACTTGGGAAGTCACAACTTTAAAAAAAGCGAAACAAATTAAAACAGCCATTGTTCAATCAATGCCTCTTGGCATGTTTGTACAATTGTACCTTATGATCATATCAATTTAATTATAGAAATGCTATTCTTTGGATGCTATTTCTTGGGTTTCGTCTTTCAGCTGGGAACTGTGGAATTTCCATTTCTATCTCAATGAAATGTAGGGGCTGTCTTCTTTGATTCAAGTGGAGTTCAATTTTGCTTCGTCTGTTTGGTACAATTCTTTTATATTGGTGTTTCTCCAATTGACTTCGAATGGCTGTTGTTGTTTTTGTATCTCTTCTCTTTAATATAATATTTGGTTACCAGTTCTTTTCTTTTCTTTTTTTTTTTTAAATCAATGCAATTTTTATTGCAAATCAAAAGCTCTTGGTGCAATTGTATTTCTTAAATGATGGATTTTCAGTTTGTTGGACAAAAAATCAGCTCCAAAATTTAATGGGGATTGACAAGCCTTGCCTCTCTGATTTCTTGCCAATCCTCTGGGAACCCCCACTAGAGGAGAGCAGAGCAGGTAAAATCATCAAGTGAATGTCCAAAACCAGTTTTTAATGCTCAGTTTTCTGCATACTCATGGCACAGTATAAGGTGCTTACGCTATCAAAAAAAGGAAAAAAAACCAGTAGAACATGCTTACAACTGCAACCTTCAGGTTACAGGTTCAAGTCATGTCACCATATCTAGTACAAACTGGCTAAAATAACGTCTGTTGAATTAAGACTTGGTCAGTCCTATAAAAGATGGGTGTGTGTGATGCCATGAATTAAACAATGTTGGCCAAGACAATCCTTTGGAATACAAGGAATCTGACCATTTCTCATTAGTTGATTCAATGTTCTATACCTATATGGGCAGTTAGTCCAACTGTCTAATTTTGGTTGTTTGGATATCATTTGTCATTCGAATAGGGGGCCTACAAGTGAACTTTGGGGAAAAAAGTACCCATGCCATGAGTCATTAGCCCATCCAGAATCAGTCATTGATGCAGCCCACAGTTCAGAATCTTCCAAGTCTTCTTGAATAAGTCTGAAACTTTCCACTTTTATAGAGAATTTTCAGCCTGTAATAATTACATAGTTGAGTAAAACCTAATGACTTACTGCTATCAATCATTTCTCCTGCTTGACTCAGTTTGGTTGGGCTTAGCTCAAGCTTGACTCGTGGCTTGGCTCGATTAGTTACGGATCAAGATAATAGTTAAGGTCTGTTCAGCCCGTCTCAGTTTACGTTTTACTACATTAAATCCTTAGCTCAAGTTCAAGATTGAGTTTGGCTTGATTAATCAAGGTCAAGGATGTAACTTCCCTTGTAAGTGGGCAATGAAGTGTACTCCACACTTCAAAGGCCATGTGCATGCAGTAGCAAAATATTTGTTGTTTTTAAGTTTTAAGATCCATCTATGACAGCTATTTTAGTGGTTTGCTCATACTACCAAATGAGTGCATGTGTTTATCTAATCTCTGCCTGCTAAGGTCCTAACACAACATTTTGTATGTAGGAACTTATCTAATCCTGGGATGATCATTTTCTAAGCTTTGCAAGTGAATCAATTGATTAAGGATCTCTTTTTTCATGTTCCTTATTCTATTATCCCAGGTGCTGTTTCCTTTTGAAGACGAGGTTTTAGAGATTTCAATCTAATTCCTGTTTATATCAAGATTTTGATATTTGCATATATGATTGTCCTTGATTGCTGAAATTTCCCTTTGGTGTCTTGAATTCTTTTTTCTTTTTTTTTATCAGGCATGATATATCTTCCGGCAATTGATCTCAGGCGTCCACTACCGTCATACGATGGTAAATATATATATATTTTTAGGTTTTTAACAAGAATTCAATGGATGGATTAAAGTTTTTACATTGTTAGATGGAAGCCCTGCTCCTCGCAAAATAAAAGATGGTTATGTTTAGGGTCACAACTTTATTTAATGCATCCATTCTTATCTTTTTTCTGTCGTTTGTTGGATGATTCATGTGCCATCTTGTGGGAGGATATTATGGTGGATATGGTGGTGCTAATGGTGGGTACACAAGCCCTACTGGGGCTTATGGAAACCCAGTTGCTCCAAATGCTGGTTATGTTAATGGACTGCCTGGTGTGCCAAGAAGCCCATAGAACAATCAAGCCCCTTCTGGATATGGCTCTGCAGGTTATGGTGCGAATACAGGCTATGGAGCAGTGGCTGCATGGAGTGCTTGCGGGGGGGGGGGGGGGGGGGGGGGGGGGGTGATGTTAGTGGTGGGAATGTTTCTGCACCAACAGGTCAGTCTACAAGTGGGGCTGCTGGCTATGGGAATCAAGGTTATGGATATGGTGGTTATCGTGGGAATGAGGGGTCATATACTGGTTATGGTGCTGCAGCAAGCTGAGGTACTGGTGCTCCAAGTAATAATAGTGGTGGTGGTAGCACAGCGGACCAACAAGGGGCTGGTGCTGGTTACATGGGCAGTGGCTATGTTGATGCCAATGGGAGCACAGGATACCAGAATGCGTCTTGGAGATCAAATATGCGACACAGGTCAATTGGCATAGGAGTGCAGGGCCTTGCAGATACTTTTATCTTACTTGGCATGGCATTTGATTCACCCGAGGTGATATTAGGGTCCCAAGAGCATATATTTGATTTCTGTCTCTTCTATGGTGTGATCTCTGATCTGTCTTTACGTTTGTGCAGGCCCAACGGTTGAACCAAGACATATATTTGAGACTATATACTACCACGCATTGAAAGCTTCTGCTGAACTTGTTGCGAAAGTGGGCACTTATGAGACCTACATTGACGATGCTGTGTTTGTAGAGTGGAAGATTTGAATGGTTGATCCTTTTCATGTATTTTTTTTTCCTTATGATTCAATGATGACACGACAACGATGGAGTTTACTTTCATGTAATGGTAGGTACCTTCGCGAATAAATCCTAATGGAAGAAGACGAAAAGTGTGTGAATCTTGTAAATGAACAAACAAGAATTCCCTCATTGTTTTGGTATTGATTTGAATGGATGATCATTTTCATGTATTTTTTTTTTCACATGGCCTATCTAGCTTGTATAGACTGCAAGTCCAGTGTTTTTGTTTTTAACTGCAGGTCTAGTGTTTATTTGCATGTTCTGTTTACATTTTTTATTTTAGTTTATTAATTTGTATTCGTAGCAATAAAAAAAATGTGGATTTAATTTTTTTTAATTAAAAAATAATTATTATTTTTAGAAAAAAAAAAACAATTAAGGCGCGTCTTGCGAGCGGTAAATTGAAACTTGCTGATTCTTTAATGGCCTGCATTTGCAAGTTGTAAAAACATATACTTAATTACGGCTTGCATTTGGAGCCATTAATCAGATTGTACACAACCCATTTACAGTCCACAAATGCAAGCTGTGTAAAATATTTTTTGTTTTAAGTATTCACGGCTTACTACGTGTGCCATAAACTTAAGCACACCAATGCTTTAACGGCACTCAGTTTGCGTTGTAAAAGTTTAGTATTTACGGCCTGCTTAATAGGCCATAAATCTAGTCCAAAAAGTCCTAAGAGCATCATTTTCGGAGTGCATTGATATTACTTACGGCTTGTATATGCACGCTGTAATTACATCGAACCTTTTACGGCAAGAGCTTTTACGACACGACCCCCGTGAGCCGTAAACTTACATTTACGGCGCGCATTGCACGCTGTAAAAGCCCTGAAATGGTGTAGTAAGCAAAAACTACACATAATAGAAAATCCAATCCTAATACAATAAGCAACCCTAAGCACACTATGCTAAATAATGTTATATCCTAGATAGTGTCACGGACCCAACCCCTCTGATGAATGCGCTGAGTCATAGATGACTTCAACATCAACACGTATGTAAAACACATCCTAATTCTCTTTCTCTTCAACCTCTCTGATTTTTAAGCTTTTTTCACATGTTTCAAGTACTGGTAATCAAATCGAGGGCGGGGGCAACTCTGAGAGATGGCGATTGAAATTAAAAGCTTATTTTGGAGGATTGAAATTTAAAAAAAAAAATTATTAAAGGCATTTCTAATAAAGAATTGGGCTTGTTGGGAATTTCATCATGTCTCCTGGGCATTTCAAATATTTTGTTTGGGCATTTCAAATATTTTGTTTGATGCAAGAATTCTGAATTCCACCAAATGAAAATGCACTTTTAGCCTTATGAATTTCCATATATAATTTCAGCATTCCAAATGCTAGATGGGAGTTGAGCATTTACAATTCTACTTTGTAAGGCAGAATTTGAAATTTCTAGATTTCTCACCGACAAAATTTCTCACAATTCTTCCAAATAAATACACGATGCAAATGAAATAATGCCTTAAAACTCACACCGAGCTAGGGATGAAGAATTAGAGAGTGGAAGAGAGAGACTTGTTCTTCCTTGAATGTCGATGGTCCCATCGTGCAACCTAGTAAAAGAAGGTTAGGCGATAAAATGCTCCAGGCCGGAAGGAGCGAGATAAAAGTGATATTAGGTAGCGTTTGGTTCGCTGGAATGGTTGTACGCGGAATGGAATGGCGACTGGAATGAGTCTGGAATGGAATGAGGCAGGAATAAGCATTTTCATTCTAGCGTGTGGTACGCTGAGGAATCAACTCAGTTGATTCCTATTCCTGCATTTGGTACGCTGGAATGAGTCTTGGAATGGAATAAAATTTACATAAGACTGATCAAAATACCCTTTTCATATTTTTATGTTTGGCTCAGTCAATGCATAGATTATATTATTATTAAATAGGTGGGGACCACACAAGCTCTTCTATTTTATAATATAATAATAATAATAATAATAATAATGTATAGATTATATTATTATTATATAGGTGGAGCCCACACAAGCTCTTCTATTTTATAATCCTTTAACAATAATAATAATGTATATATTATATTATTATTATATAAGTGGGACCCACACAAGTTCTTCTATTTTATTATTTTATAATAATAATAATAATATATTATATTCTTATTATATAGGTGGGGCCACACAAGTTCTTTTATTTTATAATCTTATAATAATAATAATGTATAGATTATGTGTGGGGAGATTTCCAGAACCACAGGATTAAGTTAATCGCAGCCATCAGATGAGGTTAAGCATTCTCACGTGCCATCCTCGTGCCATCCACGTGGCACCAAGCTCACCCCGGCTACCAGGACAGGAGGTCCGGCCGAAGTCAAGCATCTCCGGCCACTATCGCCGAACTGGTCCACCCCGGGTACCATCTCGGCAGAAAGCTCCACCTCGGCTGAAGAAGCCGGGACAGAAGCCGAAGCAAGAGAGAACCTTCACTTGCGCCCCTCATCCCCCACGTCATCAGGCACGTGGAGGGATAGGGGCACGAGCTAGTGGGACAGACGCGACATCCAGCCGCCCACAATCTTCGCCAGATCCCTGACAGGGCGGCATCCAGCGGCTGAGGCCACATCAGGGCAGGGCCCGAGGGCAGATCCGCTGGTACCCCTACCGCCAAAGGCGCCCAACAGGATCTGGCCCAACAAGATGTGCATTAAATGCGATGTGGGCTGACCCGACGGGCATTTAATGCAAAGTGGGCTGGATTGGACCGCAATTAATGCAATGTGGGCTGATCGTGACTTCCCAGTCGAATCACGGGACCCACACCACAATATCTCCCAAAGATACGTTCCACACTCTATAAATAGAGGCTCAAGCCACCATTTAAGGTACGCCATTTTTATACACAGAGCCCTTACTCTGTCTCTCTTCTCCCTCTCCTTCCATTGTTCCAGTTCCCACACTGACTTTGGCATCGGAGAGCCTTGCGCCGCCCAGGCCAGGGTCCTCTGACCGTGTGTTCTTCCCTTTCAGGCTTTCGGACGGCATCCAGTCATTCCCAGTCACCATCATCTTCTCGGATAAGTCCTATAAGGCTCCCTCCTTATTGTGGGTCATTATTTTCTGCACCTACAATTGGCGCCGTCTGTGGGGAAGTAATATCCCAACCTCTCAAAACCTTCCCAACCTTCTTAACCTCAATCTTTCAGAAGCCATGCCTCCAAAAGCTAGGAAGGGTGTAGAGTCCTCGAGAGCAGCGCTCGAGCTGCCACCACCGCCAACGGACGTCCCTCCTCAAGGACGCTCCCGTACGGTGCATGGCACGACTGCAGGCGAGGGCCGCTTAGGCTCTCAGCTCTTTATCGAGTTCCCACTCCAAGAGGGACTCGAGGCCTCGACCTCGGCAGAAGAAGTCGCGCCACCCAGACGCGATGAGCGTCAGCATGAGCGTCCTCGGAAGGACAAAGCCGTGGCCGTAGGAGAGACGCGCCACGTTCAACCCCCTGCCACTGGAGAGGTTCACGAAGCCCAAGCTGCTCTCCTCCAGAAGCAACTCCAGAAGCAAGAGCAGCTGATTCGCGAGCTCCAGCAGCAGCTGAGGGCAGCGCAAACTGCCTCCTTGAGGCAGGTCTCTGAGCCTCAAGGGAAAAAGAGGGACGCCCCCAGCAGGGCAGCCCAGCCTCCCCGCGAGGATCTCAGAAATCATCTGGACCAGAAACGGAGCCAGATTCGTGACGAAGGCTCGAGCAACAGCCGAAGTCACCATAGCCGCGACGGCCGAACTCATAGCCGTCGTAGCCCGAGCCATCCCAAGCGAAAGCCCAGAGCTCAGACTCCAGAGAAGGACGATGAGCAAGATCGATTTGACAAACGTGTCAGATTGGCTCTCCAGCACAACTTGGACATGCGGGACCAGAAGCAGATCTATGGTCACACTGATCTGGGGGGCTCGCCCTTCACAAAAGAGATCGAGCGCACCCCCTTGCCCAGAAAGTTCTCCGTCCCGCGGTTCGTCCCCTATGACGGACTGTCCGACCCATCTGCACACCTCCGACACTTCTCCCAGAAGATGTCCATCTGGGGGAACGAGGGTCACCTAAACTGCAAAATCTTCTCCTCCAGTTTGGGTGACCTCCCCCTGAAGTGGTTCTGCTCTCTCCCGGAGCAGTCGATTTCCAGTTGGAAGGAGCTCCAGCTCTCCTTCCTGAAGAAGTTCTAAGCCTACACCGTCGTCCCCAAGAAGGAAGGGGACCTCCTCGCCCTGAGAATGAAGCAGGGCGAAACCCTCGCCAAGTTCGCCCAGCGATTCTGGGCGGTCTACAGCCAGATCGAGGGCGCGAGAGAAAGGATAGCCATCTACGCCTTCCAGCATGCCCTGATCCCCGGCAACGACTTGCGAAAAGACTTGGCCGGGGACGCCCCAGAATCCATGCCAGAGTTGATGTCCCGAGTGAAGCGCTTCATCGCCCGGGAGGAAGACGAGATCCGGGCCAGGGATCAGGACGGGCATCCTGAGCCCGAACAGAAGAGTGGCCAACCTCGGCAGAGAGGCGGGAGGCCCTCCCAGAAGCAGGAGCCCAAGCGGGCCTGGGTCTCCAGTTCGGCGAAGCCTTCGTCGTCAAGGTCTGGGGGCACTTGGAAGCCCAGACCTCCCTCCAGCGCCAATCAGAGCGTCAACGTCGTCTTCAAGGAGCCGATCTACCGCATCCTGCCCAAGATCAGGTCCAAGCCGTTCTTCAAGTATCCTCCGCCCATGAAGAATGAACCCACCGAAGGCCCCCGAAGCAAGCTGTACTGCTCCTTCCACAGGGGCAACGGGCACAAGACCGAAGAATGCAAGACTTTGCAGGGGTATCTGGAGAAGCTGGCCGAAGAGGGCCACATCCCTGAGTTCATCAAGGCAGGTGATGCCGGCGGCAGCGAGGGCCGGATTCACCAGATCGCGGCCCAGGCTCCAGACAGCGAGGATTCAGAGAAGATCATTAACGTGATCCATCTGGCGTCCTCAGTTCCCGCTTCCTCGTCCCGGGGCAGCTCTCAGGCCCGTGCCGAAGCCAGGCGGGCTTCGCACGGAAAAGAAGTAATGAAAGCCGAACTCGCTCCGGCATCCAAGAAAGCCCGCCGCGACCGACCCGCCATCTCGTTCTCGGATCGAGATCTAGAGGGAATCCAGGTCCCTCACAACGACCCCCTGCTCCTCACCATGAAGCTGAGAGACTTCACCGTGAAGAGGATCCTCGTCGACTCCGGCAGCTCCTCCGAGGTCCTCTACTACGACTGCTTCAAAAGGATGAAATTCTCCGAAGCAGACCTCACGGAGGTCCGAGCACCCTTGCTAGGGTTATCCGCCACGCCAGTCTATCCCAAGGGTAGGATCACCTTGGAAACCCGAGTTGGCGGAGCATCCGTGCTGGCCGACTTCCTGGTTGTGGACGCCCCTTCTCCCTACAATGTCATTCTGGGCAGAACGTGGCTCCACAAGCTAGAGGCAGTTCCTTCTTCCCTCCACCAAAAGCTGAAGTTCGTCCATGAGAACAAGGAGGGCAAGATGGAAATAGTCACAGTGGAGGGAGACCAGCAGCAGGCCAGGCAGTGCATGCTGGCCGCAGTCCCAGCAGTGAAGGAGCCAGAGCGTGTCAACCTGGCCGAGTTCGAGAAAGGCCTCGATGAGATCGGCCGGGACCCTGAGAAGAAGAGCATCGAGGACCTGGCCGAGGTCAGGCTAGACCCGGCAGACCCAGACAGGTTCTTCCTGATTGGCACCCAGCTGTCAGACGAGGAAAGGGCCGAACTCTCTCGGTTCTTGATGCAGAATGTGGACGTCTTCGCTTGGAGCCCAAGCGAAATGCCTGGGGTCGACCCTGAGGTCATGTGCCACAAGCTCAATGTCGACCCCGACCACAAGCCGGTAGTGCAGAGGGCCCGAAGGACCGGGCTGCAGCAGACAGATGCGGTCGTCGAAGAGATCGACAACCTGCTAAAAGCAGGAGCCATCCGGGAAGTCCAGTACCCGGTATGGCTGGCCAACACGGTGGTGGTCAAGAAAAAAACTGGGAAGTGGAGGGTGTGCGTGGACTTCACCGACTTGAACAGGGCTTGCCCTAAGGACAGTTTTCCCCTCCCAAAGATTGACCAACTGATCGACGCCACCGCTGGTCACGACCGAATGAGCTTCCTTGATGCCTACCGAGGCTATCATCAGATCCCGCTCTACGAGCCTGACGAGGAGAAAACATCATTCATCACCCCCCGCGGCACTTACTGCTATAAGGTGATGCCCTTCGGGCTGAAGAACGCGGGGGCGACCTATCAGCGCCTCGTCACAAAGATGTTCAAGGCCCAGCTCGGCCGATCGGTAGAGGTATACATCGACGACATGGTCGTCAAATCTGTGCGCTCCAGCGACCATCTGGCGGATCTCGGCCAAGTCTTCAGCATCCTTCGCGCATACAAGCTCAAGCTAAATGCTTCCAAGTGCGCCTTCGGCGTAGCCTCTGGCAAGTTCCTCGGCAGCTTGGTAACGCGGAGGGGGATAGAGGCCAATCCGGACCAGATCACTGCCATACAGGGCATCCAGAGCCCCTCTACCACGAAGGAAGTTCAGAGGCTCACAGGAATGGCCGCCGCACTCAACCGCTTCATCAGCCGATCATCAGATAAGTGCAGGCCTTTCTTTCAGCTTTTAAAGAAAAATTTGAAGTTCCAGTGGACCCCTGAGTGCGACCAGGCATTGGCCGCACTCAAAACTTATTTAATGTCACCACCATTACTCTCCACCCCAACTTTAGGGGAGACCCTGTATTTGTACCTTGCGGTCTCGGATCACGCAGTGAGCTCCGTCCTCATTAGGGAGGACGAGGGAGTTCAAAAGCCGATCTATTACACGAGCAAGACCCTGCTCGATGCCGAGACCAGGTACCTCCTATTGGAGAAGCTTGCGTTGGCTCTCGTCACCGCCTCCCGCAAGCTCTCCCATTATTTTCAATCCCACACCATTGTGGTGATCACGGAGCACCCACTCCGTTCATTGTTCAAGAAGGCTGACTTTTCAGGGCGCATATCGAAGTGGGCAGTTGAACTGGGGCAGTATGATATACAGTACCGTCCTCGAACTGCAATCAAAGCCCAGATTCTGGCTGACTTCATAGTGGAATTCGTCTCCCCCAACCCGGCTCCGACCCAGCTCGGCACGGCACTGGGGGGCACAGGGCACGAGCCAGTAGAAACAGAGGTCCAGCAGTCTCCCACCTCGGCATGGAAGATCTTTGTCGACAGGTCGTCCACCTCCAAGAGAGCTGGCGCCCGCATAGTTCTCCAATCGCCAGAGGGACTGGTCATAGAGCAGGCTTTCACCCTCGACTTCAAAGCCACGAACAATGAGGCAGAGTACGAAGCACTGATTGCAGGGTTGAACAGCGCCCAAATCCTTGGAGCCCAACACCTGGTGATCTTCAGCGACTCTCAACTGGTAACTAGTCAGCTCGCTGGAGACTATCAGGCCAGGGACGACAGGATGGCGGCCTACTTAGCCCTTGCGAAAAAACTGCTCTCCCATTTTCAGAAAACCGAGGTCAGGCAAATATCCCGAGATACCAACACGCATGCAGATGCGCTTGCAAACCTGGCCTCCGCTGTTGAAGCAAGAAAGAAGAGGACCATCGAGGTTGGGTCAGTAGCAAGGTCAAGTCTAGAACTCCATTCATCTCGGCTTGTCCTTTGTGCTGACCTCGGCCCGAGCTGGATGGATCTAATTGTCGCCTACTTGAAGGACGATCAGCTGCCCGAGGATAAGACTGAAGCCCACAAGATCAGGCTCAAGGCAGCTCGGTTCTGGCTCTCTCCCGAAGGCAAACTCTACAGGAAGTCCTTCACAGGTCCATACCTCCGATGCGTCCACCCATCCAAGGTGGACGACTTCCTGTATGAGATCCACGAAGGAATCTGCGGCAGCCATATAGGAGGTCGGTCATTGGCCTACAGAGCAATCAGCCAGGGTTACTGGTGGCCCTACATGCAGAAGGACGCCCAGGTCTACGCCAGGAAATGCGAGAAATGCCAGAAGTTCTCCCACTCCCTCCATCAGCCAGCACAGGATCTGAGTCCCCTCTCCAGCCCATGGCCCTTCGCTCAATGGGGCCTGGACATTGTGGGGCCTCTTCACCAAGCTCCAGGGAACAAGAGATGGCTGATAGTGGCTACGGACTACTTCACAAAGTGGATAGAGGCTGAACCGTTGTCTTCCATCACGGACAGGGACTCCAGGAACTTCGTTTGGAAAAACATCCTTACGAGGTTCGGCATCCCCCGGACCCTGATTTCGGATAACGGGACTCAGTTCGATTCCAAGTCCTTCAGAGACTTCTGCCAAGAGCACGGCATCAGAAACCATTACTCCACCCCGGCATATCCACAGAGTAATGGCCAGGCAGAAATCTCTAACAAAGTGATCCTGGACGGCCTGAAGAAGCGACTGGACAAGGCAAAGGGCAGATGGACAGAGGAGCTTCCGAGCGTGCTGTGGGCGTACAGAACAACTCCAAGGAGGTCCACCTCGGCAACACCCTTCTCTCTGGCCTACGGGATGGAGGCGGTCATTCCCCTGGAAATCGGCCTTCCTACCCTGAGGACAGAGCTGGTCGACCAAGGCCGAAATGAGACGAACCTGGCAATGGAGCTGGAGCTGGCAGACGAGCGACGAGAAGCAGCAGCCCTGAGACTGACCGACTATCAGCAGCGGTTAGCCAGGGCGTACAATCAAAATGTCAAAGAAAGAAGGTTCACCGCGGGAGAGCTCGTTCTAAAGAAAACCCTGCCAGCTGACAAAGAACCAAACGAGGGGAAGCTTGCCCCGAACTGGCATGGCCCGTTCAGAGTAGTCTCACAGGCAGGAAAGTCAACCTACAAGCTCGAAGACTTGGAAGGCAAGCCGCTGCCGAGACCGTGGAATGCATCCCACTTGAAGAAATTTTATTTCTAAAGATGTAATGAATCTCAGAATCAATAAAAGCAGCTTTTGCCTTGTCATCAATCTGTCTTCTCTCTCTGGTCGACTCCGGCAGCATAGGCTCTACGCCCTGGAAATGGCTTCGAGTTCCTACACTCAGCCTTTCCTAAAGCCCCCGTGTCTTGGACACAATCAAGGCTCTACGCCCTGGAAATGGCTTCGAGTTCCTACACTCAGCCTTTCCTAAAGCCCCGTGTCGTGGACACAATCAAGGCTCTACGCCCTGGAAATGGCTTCGAGTTCCTACACTCAGCCTTTCCTAAAGCCCCCGTGTCTTGGACACAATCAAGGCTCTACGCCCTGGAAATGGCTTCGAGTTCCTACACTCAGCCTTTCCTAAAGCCCCCGTGTCTTGGACACAATCAAGGCTCTACGCCCTGGAAATGGCTTCGAGTTCCTACACTCAGCCTTTCCTAAAGCCCCCGTGTCTTGGACACATTTCGGGTACATACACCCTGGAAGTGGCCTGAAGTTCCTACGCTCAGCCTTTCCTAAAGTCCGGGTTCATAAACCCCTCGCACCTCGGCACAAGGCAGTTCGGCCAAGGTCAGCTTCC
Organism: Litsea cubeba; assembly: GCA_012931725.1. NCBI lineage: Eukaryota > Viridiplantae > Streptophyta > Magnoliopsida > Laurales > Lauraceae > Litsea > Litsea cubeba. The sequence continues at coordinate 24,281,147 of CM022953.1, read as the reverse complement.
TGAAGTCCGGGCTCATACACCCCTCAGAAGGCCATTGCCGAACTCACTCTCGCCTAGCTGAGGCCAGCGGAACGATGGGCCACCTCGGCGCAGGTAGAATTCGGCCAAGGTATGGATCCACCTCGGCGCAAGGCCAACCATTTCGGCCGAAGTCAGTGCCAGCACTCAAACGCAGCACAGAAACAGTGTTCCAGAACAGTGAAAGAAAGACATAAGACGATGCGAGAGCATTGTACACAGTTTGTCATTTTATTCATTGTAAACTGCTTCATCACAAGAATTACAGAACAGAAAGCAAAGTACAGAAAGGAGGATCACAGTCCTCTAAAAACAGAAAATGAAGCGGAAACTAGGAGACTCTGGTCTTCGCCGACTCTTCAGGCAGAAGGCTCGAGGACGCCGGATCGCTGCCCAGAGGTTCTGAGTGATCCTGAATTTCACTGGGCTGTACAACGCACTTTGGCTGGTCAGACCAAAGCATCGCACAGCCCCTCCAGTTCGGAGGCCCTGGACCTCGCGGAGCTCTTCAACACCCTCCGGTCAATGAGACCAGCCAAGCTTGAAGAAACCCCAGGTCCAGCGGGGCCTCAATCCCACCTCCCGTACGACGGGCGCACAGGACCGTGTCGGACGAGAACGCGCCACCGTCCCCCGCAGCGCATCCTCACTCTGTCTGGCCGGGGACGGGTGGCCATGAACCCGCGTTCAGAGAACGCGTGGTCCACGGGGAGTTCCTTCAGAGAGCGCGCAGACCACGACGGGCTTCCCCCCTTGGAGAAACCTGTCCACAGGCGCAAAGGTTCCCCCCGGATCGGAGATTACAGAATGTCTGTCAGACATGGTTGAACTAAGCGAATTAAGCTATCCTACTTTCGTTCCTTTTCTTCTCCCATGGCGAGCTTGCCATCCCTATTTATAGGAAGAAGGAGGGCTCAGTCTCCGAAAGAGGGGCTCAGTCTCCGAAAGGAGTTATGAGGGCGAAGTCTCCCACGCGTTACTGGGGATGCACGACTGTTGACCAGCGATCCCTATGGCGCCACGTGGAGACGTCCGTCCGATTCCCTCGTCAGCTGTGCCACCATGTTTATTGCTATTTATGGTCTCCAGAATACGGAGAATCGGCACTGACAGCTGAGAGGACCGTTTGACTCTTTCTACCTCAAGGGCCACGCCATACAGTAAAGGCATTCAATACCATTCAATGCACATCCAGAAATGAAAGAGAGACAGATACAAAGAGAAAATACACAAGTGAAGAAGCTCGACTTTCATTGAATAGGCAAAGTGTTACAAAGCTGAGAAGCAAAAACGTTACAAAAGAAAGACATGAGAAGGGACAGAGCTACTCCGGTCTCGGCGATTCGACCAGATCAATCACCGCTCCCAAGGGGCCAGAGGCTTCGGCCGAGACAGGGACCTCGCTTGGAGCGTCGCTGGCAGAAGGGGCTTCAACTGGTACCTCAGCCGAACCAGGGGCAGAAGAGGTCTCACCCTGGGGCACGGCCAAAGCCTCGCTGGCGACTGGGGCATCGCTCGAGACCGGGGCAGCAGGAGCGTCGTCCGGAGCGAGAACGGCTGGAGGAGCTTCGACCGAGGTGCTTTCAGTTGCAGGTGCGGAGCTCGGCTCGGGATCCAGGTCCGAATACTTTGGCAGGTCCTGAAAGACGGGGTGGTCTTCAGGGACCCCCGCACGTCTCAGTGCGGCCAGGCATCCTTCCTCGAACAAGATTGCGGTGATCTCCTCCACCTGTTTCTCGTACAGCTCGGTGGCACGATCCACCCCGCTCTGGAAGGCGGATTGCACCTCGGACTGAAGAGAGGCCTTCTCCTTCTCCAGGTCGCCGTTCACCTTCACCAGCTTCTCCCTCTCAGCGCGACCAGCCAAGACCTCCCCTCGCAACCTGGTTACCTCAGCCATCGACTCAGACTTCGACCTGGCCAGCTCCGACTCCAACTCGGAGACCCTTTTGTTCTTCATCCAAAGCTCGCCTTTCATATGATTGGCCCTGGACGAGAGTTCGGCGTTCTCAGTCAGAACCGATGCCAACCGAGCAGACTCTCCAGCACTGGCCACCTTGAGCTCTTCCATTCCCTTCCGCTGCTCGTCCAGCTCCTTCAGCCTCTCCCGCTCGGACTCCAGCCGGGCCACCCTCGACGCGTTCCTATCCCTCCTTCCTAGGATGGCTAGGAGCCTCTGCACATTCTGCAAGGGAAAAGAGGAGGGTCAAAACAGGAACAGCCGAGCTAGGCCGCTTGAAAGAATACACAAAAAACACTTACCAGGATGTTGGCCTGGATCGCTGACAACATCAGGCTCTCGTCATCAAACTTCTCGTGCTCCTCCATATCCCGTGGCAGAGCACAGGCCCTGGCAAGGGCCCCGATTACCTCGGCATTTCCCAGCAGTCGATCATCAACGCTCAGGGGTTTGCCGGGTTGTGTTTCCATTCTCGGCTTCCATGGTGCTGGGGCAGTTCGGGGCCCGGAGGCCGATCCGGACCCTTGCCCCGCCGAGATGAGAGGCTCGCGCGTTGGCCCGACAGTCGACTTGCTGATTGGCGCACTCTTTTCGGCCGGCGCCCTCTTTTCCTTCGGCGCGCTCTTCTCGCCCCCCTTTTCGGCTGGAACTTTAGCTCCAGGGGCGTGAGCGGGATCAGCCTTCGAACTCTTCTCCCCCGCCTTGGACTTCTTCGGCGGGGACCCCTCCTTCGAGCGGTCCGGCGAGCGTCGCCGGGCTCCTCCGCTCGGAGCGGGGGCAGGAGCAGAGGGAGCACCAGCGCCCACCGGACCCGAAGCAGCACGAGTACCAGCAGGCGATGGAGCCCCAGAAGACGATGACCTCTGCCTAAATTTAGCAGCCAGGTCCTTGACAGCGGGCTCCCTCGAGCTTCCCTCCATGTCCTCTCCTCGATCAGAGAGATAAGCGTCCACTATCTGCGTCAAGTCCGGCAGCTCCGAATCAGAAGTAGACGCCTCGGCACCAGACGCAGTTCGGTCGGCAACGGGATCGGTCAGGGGGACCCCGCTAAACACCGCAACTGATATGGTTGGACGGTCAGGGTGTGTCTCGTCCACCTCAGGCACTCCGGTCCTCTGGTAGTGGCCGCGATACCGAGGCGTGTACCCGAGCAGCTTCCAAGCTGACCTGGTTTCGTGCCCCTTGTACCGTTCAACCTTGTTGATGTCGTCGGTATTCCTCCTCCAACCTTTGCTAACAGCTCGGCGTCGCCTTGCACCCGCCTCTGCTCACCAGGCAAGAAAAGAGTATCAGTTCGGCATCAATGAGGTAAGCAAAGCAAAAAGGAGAAAAGCAGTGATGATTACTTGGGACTTCCCCAGGGCGACGTGGGACCGACAGCCTCCTGCTTTCACCTGGGCCGAACTCCCAGTCCCCCGAGACACAGAAGAAATCTTCCTCAGCATTCTTACTTGAATCCTCCAAGGCTAGGACGAAGCCCCTTCGCTGCGGCTTCACACGGAGATAATATCTTCCCTCCCCAGCCTTGCAGATATCATATGTATCCTCAATGTCGTGAGGGCCTAGGTTGGTCCCCAAGATCTCGTTCAGCTTCGCTGTGCCCATGATGACCTTGTAACCATTGGGCATCAACTGGCCCGGGGCGAGAGACCAGAGGCTAAGGCAAGCCCTAAGCAGGGGGTGCAGCGGAAACCTGACCCCACCCTCGATCACGGAGATCAGAGGGAACGGCATCCAGCCGCCGTGGCAGCGATACAGGGCACAGTCGGCGAGGTCCGCCGGTTTTAGGAGGACCCCCTCCGGAATGTTGAAGGCAGCTCTAAACTCGGCTAAGCCCTCATCGGAATCTACCCTGAATCTAGGGGTGCCCATATCTAGAAGGGGCGACGACGAAGAAAAACCCTAGAAATCGAAAAACCCCAAGAAGAACCAGACAGAAGGACAAAGCGACTTACAGGAACGAAGAGGCAGATCAAGAGCAGATCCGGGCGCGTTCTACGGTCGTCCTCCTCGAACAGACCTCAGGCACCAGAGCAGAAATCGGAAGCAAAGACGAAGGCGAAAGGAATCAGAGGCGAGAAAGGGAAGGGGACGACCCTATTTGTAGAAAGGGAACCCTCGTTCGGGTACCACCTCCGAATTCGAAAAGACAACTTCAAAGCCCGTGCCCGTCCCATCAATGAGACAACACAATCAGCGCAGAAGCTACGCGTGTAGCCGTCGACTCGCTTCCCAGTACAGACAGGTCAGAATATTTATTGCTTTAGGACAACTGAAGCGACACCAGGCAATGATCACCGTATCCCCAGACGGATTCTTCTAGCTTTCAACCCCTAAAGGCTAGCACACTTCAGAGGTCAAAAGCTAGGGGGCAATTGTGTGGGGAGATTTCCAGAACCACAAGATTAAGTTAATCGCAGCCATCAGATGAGGTTAAGCATTCTCACGTGCCATCTTCATGCCATCCACGTGGCACCAAGCTCACCCCGGCTACCAGGACAGGAGGTCCGGCCGAAGTCAAGCATCTCCGGCCACTATCGCCGAACTGGTCCACCCCGGGTACCATCTCGGCAGAAAGCTCCACCTCGGCTGAAGAAGCCGGGACAGAAGCCGAAGCAAGAGAGAACCTTCACTTGCGCCCCTCATCCCCCACGTCATCAGGCACATGGAGGGATAGGGGCACGAGCTAGTGGGACAGACGCGACATCCAGCCGCCCACAATCTTCGCCAGATCCCTGACAGGGCGGCATCCAGCGGCTGAGGCCACATCAGGGCAGGGCCCGAGGGCAGATCCGCTGGTACCCCTACCGCCAAAGGCGCCCAACAGGATCTGGCCCAACAAGATGTGCATTAAATGCGATGTGGGCTGACCCGACGGGCATTTAATGCAAAGTGGGCCGGATTGGACCGCAATTAATGCAATGTGGGCTGATCGTGACTTCCCAGTCGAATCACGGGACCCACACCACAATATCTCCCAAAGATACGTTCCACACTCTATAAATAGAGGCTCAAGCCACCATCTAAGGTACGCCATTTTTCATACACAGAGCCCTTACTCTGTCTCTCTTCTCCCTCTCCTTCCATTGTTCCAGTTCCCACACTGATTTTGGCATCGGAGAGCCTTGCGCCGCCCAGGCCAGGGTCCTCTGACCGTGTGTTCTTCCCTTTCAGGCTTTCGGACGGCATCCAGTCATTCCCAGTCACCATCATCTTCTCGGATAAGTCCTATAAGGCTCCCTCCTTATTGTGGGTCATTATTTTCTGCACCTACAGATTATATTATTATTATATAGGTGGGGCCCACACATGTTCTTCTCTTTTATAATCTTATTATTATTATAATAATAATGTATATATTATATTATTATTATATAGGTGGGGCCACACAAGTTCTTCTTTTTTATAATCTTATTATTATAATAATAATAATAATGTATAGATTATATTATTATCATATAGGTGAGGCCCACACAAGTTATTCTCTTTTATAATCTTATAATTATAATAATAATATATATATTATATTATTATTATATATGTGGAGCCCACACAAGTTCTTTCTCTTTTATAATCTTATTGTTATAATAATATGTATAGATGTGAAAAAGGGCATTTTCTTAACAAAAAGTAGAAAGGAATGGAATGATCATCCCGGATGGAATGGTCATTCCTCCACATAAGGGAATTGACCACTTTTTTGCGAACCAAACGCTATAATTACCATTCTGTTGGAATGACCATTTCATTCCGACCTTCATTCCTTTATTACAGCGAATCAAACGCTAATTTATTTTTTGAGCAGATTTGTTTCGGCGAATGAAAAATGGGAAGTAGGGCCTCCGATTAAAACAAAAGTCAAAGTTCCGACGTCAGGCAGATGAGAAAACAGTGTGCCGAAACCCGCCCAAAAGATTAAAAAAAAAAAAAAACTAACTTCATCTCATTTCAGACCATGTACGTCTGCACCAAATTGACTGGCGTCGGAGGATTTCCTTGGTGACCGATTGGTCATATAGAGAACGTGTTGTTTGAAATGTCCGACGGCGCCACGGCCGCCGTCATCACCTTGCACTGTTAAATCAAAGCTTTGTGTAACCTACCCTGTCTATCTATCTCTTATCTTTGAATGTAAAATTCCTTCTATTCCCAATTAACAAAGTTTTGTTCTAACCCCATTGATAGTTAAAGGGATTTGGCACATGCATGGCATCTCTTCAGGGACTTCAATCTCCTCTAATCTTCTCTTCCTTCTTCTTCTTCTCCTTCTTCTTCTTCTTACCCTTTAGCAATTCAACAGACACCCTAACCACAATTCAACCCATCAAAGACGGTCAAACACTCATTTCCGCCCGCGAGATTTTTGAATTGGGTTTCTTTAGCCCCTTCAATTCCAAAAATCGCTACGTTGGAATATGGTACAAGAATGTCCCAGAGCAAACCATTGTTTGGGTGGCCAATAGAGAGAACCCCATCAAGAATTCATCAGGCATTTTAACCATCATGGGCAGAAACCTAGCATTAATCGACGGTCCAGATCGCACTCCTCTATGGTCCACAAATGTTTCAACGGTTGTGAATTACTCAAGTGCCTTGCTATTGGATTCAGGTAATCTTGTGTTGAGAGATGGCAATGAAAGGGTGTTATGGCAAAGCTTTGATTATCCGACTGACTCAAATCTTCCGGGCATGAAGTTCGGGTGGGACCTGAGGATCGGTCTGAACCGGCTCCTGACGTCGTGGAAAACAGCCAGTGATCCGGCACGAGGAGAATTCTCATTTGGGGTCGATCTTAGAGGGATGCCACAGTACTTTTTGATGAAGGGCTCGGATCCAATTTATCGATATGGGCCATGGAATGGTCAGAGATTGGGCGGTCTGAATGTCACCTCCAACTTGTTCAGCTTTAAATACGTAGAAAACAAAGATGAGATCTACATTACTTATGCCCTTCATGACTCATCTACACTTACCAGACTGGCGTTGGACTCTTCAGGTGTGGAGTCTCATAAATAAACTCACTATATTATTATTATTATTATTATTATTATTATTATGAATGAAGGTATCCCAATAGTACTATTATTAAATTTGTCGTTGTCGAATATTATCCATATATGAACTTATTAGGATATTAAAACGGAAAATATGTATTATTTATTTATTTATATTGGAAAAAACATGATGTGTTTTGTAGGTGTGGAATTCTCTGCATAACCCACTTTTGGAATGTTGGAATGTACTTGTTTGAGTTTTCATATTTAGAGCTTATCTTAAATGAAAGTCTTTTCACATGCACAAGCTTCCACTCGTCTAATAAGCTTTCTTCACTATTACATTTTGGGGATAAATGTAGAATATTTATCTGTACTTTGGTCATATTTCAGACTACCCCTTGTATTTTGGTCTTTCGCACTCAACCTACTTGTATTTCAAATCATACTGCAAATAGATACGGCCGTGACGAAAAATGTGGAATGACAAGTTTACCCCCCTCTCCAACCCCTACAGCCAATCTCCTTCAACTAAAAATTCCTAAAATCCCAAACCTCACACCACCGAAATCCTAATTCAATCCGATTGCACCATCCTCTCTTTCTTTTGCATCTTCAAAACTTCCGGAGGTAAGGTTGTACCGACGAAAGGATCTTCACAAAATAAATTACTAAAATCCACATCCCCTGGCTCCTCTTCTTCTTGAACATCAACCCTCAGTGGATCTGGGATACCCAAGGGATCAGATCAGACATCCTCAGACAGTTTTAAGCCACACTGCTCCACCATATTTCCTTCACCCATGGGTTCGCCATCAGGAATGGCAGATTCAGGCACATCCCCCCATCTACCCATTCAGCCACACCATGCCAAACCAGGCCACATCATCCCAAATGGAGCACCCATCGCCAGCAACCATCCTAATAGATCTAACCACCAGCCTCAACAAAACTCTCTCTCATTCACCAAAACAAACTCACTTGCAACTCCATGAATCCAACCAACCAAACAGCCCTCCACCCAGGGCAGGTCCTGACTTTTCAAAGGCCCGGTCTGATTCACTAAAATGGGACATTTATTCATTTTTATAATTTTTAATATATGCACGTATATATAACATGTTTTCATATATTTAGCCCAAAAATAATAATTTCATTAAAAATCAAATAATATCATATGATAAATACATTTAATACATAAATAAAATACATTTAATAAATAAATAAATAAATTTCTCATACCAGCATCTCAGTAAGAGTACCAGATCGTCGGCCAAATAATTTCTCATACCAACATCACCATCTACAAGATAAGGTGAAAAACAAAATCACAATTAAAAAAGTATTATTGAAATGATTTTCTTCTTGCATTTTGAGAAGCAAAATCCTCAATTATGCTTTCAAATTCAAGATTTTTTAATCATGAAAAAATTACCTTCAATTGATTTCTACAACGACCAATTTTGCACTAAAAAAAGCCACACTTTGGATTTTGGAATCTCCCCAACCTACCATGACAGCGATGATATGGCTGTTATGAAGATTGAAGAAGATCTATAGGCTATGGGCCCATGTGTTGATGTCTATAAATCTGATGCAAGTGGCTTTTTTTGTAAGCTGCTGTTGACTGTTGTTTTGGATTTGGGCCTAACTCAAACTCAGGCGAGTTGCAGATTGGTCCAAGTGACTTGTATTGACTTGTTGCTAAAGGAAATGGCTTGTCAGCGGAATGGATCACTGGATCAGGTCCAACCCGACCCGAACTCTACCTGAACTAAGAAGACTGGGCTGCCTAGGTCTTCATGTTGGATGAAAAACAAAAGGAAGCACTGAAGTGTACAGAACAGAGAGATGTGGCGTGGCGGGGTGGGTGGACGGTGGAGGCATAGAGCAACAGTAGCAATCAACCAGTGGTGCTGGCCTGCTGGGTTCTTCTTCTTCCTGGGTTTTTTTTATTTTTTTTTATTTTTATTTTTGGGCTTGCTGTTTGGTTGAGATGGGGTATTGGGGTTCAAAGGAGTTCGATTGATGAAGGGTTGATGGGTTTGACAGTTTGACTGCTGGGTAGCCTGGGTGCTTCGTCCGAAGTGGTGATGGACTGATGGTGCTTGACTGCTACTGTAGCAATCAACCAGTGGTGCTGGCCTGTTGGGTGCTTCTTCTTCTTCTTCTTTTTTTTTTTTTTTTTTTTGGGGGGGGGGGGGGGGGGGGGGGTGGGCGCTTGATGTTTAGTTGAGATAGGGTTCAAAGTAGTTCGATTGATGAAGGGTTGAGGGGTTTGACTGCTGGGTAGCCTGGGTGCTTCCTCCGAAGTGGTGATGGACTGATGGTGCTTGACTGCTAGGTGCTAGCACGAAGATGATGGGCCAGCCGGTTCTGGCGATGGCGGTACAGTCGATTTGGGCCTAACCGGTTATGGCGGTCTAGTTTTCTGTTGCTCTTCTTATTCTTGTTTTTGTTTTTTTTTTGTTTTTTTTTTTTTTTTGGCTTGCTGTTTGGTTGAGATGGGGTTCAAAGGAGTTCGATTGATGAAAGGTTAAGGGGTTTAAGAAAGAGGTCGGTGGATTTGGAGGAGTGGAAACGTTTTCTTCTCGAGGAGAGGAAACGTTTTTTGGCCCCTTGAAAAATGGGGGCGGCCCAAGGTGGGTGCACTTACTGCCATGCTTCAGGGCCGGGCCTGCCTCCACCTGCATCATATTCATACCCAAACCGAGATCCTCTTATCTCAATTGGCAGCCCTCATATCTTAACTGGCGGCCCTCATCACCGAGATCCTCTCAGGCGCATTTACCATCCTGATATAGGTCTTACTCCTCTTTGTCTCTCTCCCCTCTGCAACACTAAAAACCCTCTCGTTCTCTCATGAAATTCTCCTAAAACCCATCTCGAGTCTTACTCCTTATTGAGAGTAAGAAACGTTAATAGAGAGAACTACTTGGATTGAGAGGTCAAGGCGTCAAGCGCGCTCCACCTTTGGGCATCAAACAAAGCAGATGTTGTCACGGAACTTACTATCATCTCGTTTATCATCAATGTGAAATCAAGAAAAGCCGGGTTCTAGAGCTCCATCGCATTCTGGAAGAAGAACTCCGCAGTTCTTTTGACCTACTTTGGAATGCAACTGCAGATAATCCGTTGTCCTTCGTGCCTTCAATTTTTGCCCATTCTGTATGCACCAGAAGCCCTGCAATCCAAAGCCCTCCTCCCTCTTCAAAACCTCACCCTTGCTCGATGCGGAGTCCGATCCACCATTCTTCAATCTGACCATTCGTCTTCCTCCCCAAAACGCTCGTCCACGATTCCTCCATCTACAGAAACCCTAACGGACTCCGACTTCCGCCTCATCGAGCTCGCCGCCTGTCACACCCCGAAACCGGGCCCTGCAGTGAACCGATCCCGGAGTGCGAAATTTTGGAATAATTTGAACTTTTTGTTATCTTTCCCAAGATCCGCGTGAATGAGGATAAACAAATTCCATCACGATCAGAGTATATTTTCGCGGAAGCTACACATGGTGTTACGACCCGGAATCCGTGGCCATCGGGTTCCATGTCGCACGCAACCAATTCCATAAAGCCATCATAAACAGACTGGCATAAATTGTAAATCATAGAGCACTGAACTGGTAGTAACAAATCTATTATTTCCCACATATTCAAGTTACAATTAACAAATGTCTTAATTACAACCCAAAGAAAAAGGCTAATAAAGCCATACAAAAATATATCCAACTAAACAGAAATACTGCCCTCAAAGGTTTGATACGAACTCCGGTGCCAACTTGACATCTAGATGATATCAATGGGCAGCCTCTCACGTCAGACCAGCGGTCCCACCGCCTCCTCTGATCAAACACCTAAAAACAAAAAGAGCGGAATCTGGCACCAAACAAATAAGGGTCCGACACGACGGTCTGGCAAGCAAATAATCAAGTAATATGAAACAAAAGAACATATATAAAACCTGATGAAATCATCGTAAAACCGAATAAATAGTCTAAACAATAATGACAATAAAACATGCTAAAACAATCGAAAGTCCGAACAGAAATATCAAGACAAATAAGCGAACAGTCTCTAAAATATAAATATCTCGAAAAGATAACCGCCTAAGCAAAACATTTAATAATTGGAAATACATTTAAAACTGAACAGTAGAGACAATACGATAAAGATCGATATCGTAAACATTAAACAAATCAAAGCATAAAAAGTATAACCCACAAGAATCATAAAATAAAGTAATATGCAGATAAAACCTTGGCGACCACAAATAGCTAAATCCTCCTATTACCGAAGTAATAAGAGCAGACAGAACGTAGCCACTGAACGTGGTACTAGAAATAGGATCAGAACCGTAGCCATACAAATGGGACCGGCAGATCAGAAATCAGAACCGTAGCCATACAAATGGGACCGGCAGATAAAACCGTTGCCATGGTCGGTACAGACAGAATCCAAGCTGCAGCTGGCGGACAGATTAAAGATCCCAAGCCAGGTGATCAGCCCGACAAGGTGACCTAAGCCTAGTGGTGCCTTTAGTTTTCAAAACTCAAACCGATACAAATCTAACATAATACTAATCCCTTTGGCTCAGGGGCTCACACCACATAGCTCTGGCCCCGTCTTGCCTCGAGGTTTTGTTTTCGAAATCATAGCCTCTTTGGCTCATGGGCTCGTACTACAAAGCTCTGGCCCCGTCTTGCCTCCAGGTTTTTATTTTCAAATGCTAGTCTTATCAAAACAATAATCTCATCGAAGAAATCCCGAATGTGACAAACATACTCCAATCTCTTTTCAAATCGAATCGGAGAAAACATACGAATTTCCATGGTAAACCGTTCAAATACACATCAAAGTGATTTGTATAAAATCATACGGTCAATCCTTTCGAACATGGAAAGTCACATGATTTTATAGAAAATCATCGATGCTATTCAAATTAGTTTACCAAAGAGTACACATACAAATACAAATACATTTTTCTGACTTGAAATGGAATGGATAGTGGAGAATGACTTAATGCCTTGCCAAGGAACCATCTCAATGCACATTTAACCTTTAAACATTGATTAATAAAGAGCGCGTTTGATGCCAATGAAAATCCATAATATATAATGATAAAGTGCGCATTGAGACTCAGACGATTCCCGGGTAATTCCACATACATTCATTCTCACAATGATCCCATTCCCATTTCACAAATTTTCCAAGTATTACAAGAATCTCAAATCTCTTTAAAACAGGCCCATAGCTGGCCTTAATCCAAGTCCAAAATAATTCTTGAATAGCCCACAAACAAATTCTTAAAAATCAATCCAAAACTAATCTTTGAATGACCTACAAAACAGGTCTTGAAAACAGCCCAAAACCGAACTTGAATTGCCCACAAACATACTTTAAAACAGCCCCCAAAACTGAACCTTTAAGGGTCCAAGAATCAAGTTTTAAAACAAACCCAAACTAACCATGAAACAGGCCCACCAACAAGTTTTAAATCAGTCAAATATCAGGCCCAAAGATGACCCAAAAATCAGGTTTTAAAATGGCCCCAAAACCAAACTTGAACAGGCCCATAAAATGACCCAACATCAGGTCTTGATATGGCCCAAAAACTGTCTTGCATCAGGCCCAAAAGTTATCCCAAAAGTCCCTCAAACCAGGCCCTGAAAAGGGCCCAAAAGTTCCTCAAACCAGGCCCTGAAAAAGGGCCCAGAACTGGGCTGGGTCCGCTCGAGCGGACCCCTTCCAGAACCTGGGCCGCTCGAGCGGCCCACTGGGTCGCTCGAGCGGACCCAGTTCTGGCTGGGTCCGGATGAGTGCAGAATTGCACTCTTTCTTCTTCTTTTCTGATTTTTCTTTCTTCCCTCCTTTTCTACAACCATTCTCCAATGAAGTAGATCCTCAATGGGATATATTAATCTCCATCTAATCATCAAATCTCCAACCATGATCATTCCAATTAACCCAAATACCAACTTTGAAATCAAAGTTTTTTCTTTCCCTTTTTCTTTGAACCCCAAACACTTAACATAAAAACTAACTTTGAAAAGGATCAAAGTGAAAACAAGCTTTCAATACATTGTAAGACCATACATAAATGGAAATCCACACAACATTGGTTCATTTAATCAAAGTAAAACCATAAGTCAAAGGGGTTGAATCATAAGAAGGAGAAGCCATGAAATGAAACCAAATAAGATACATCATCATATTAGTTGTAAAATTCACTTGCCTTGGTCAAGAGAAGGTGCAAAACACTCCATGAAGGTCCTCTTATGGCCTCAAGCTCCAAAATTACAAAACCCCCAAAATAGCTCAAAAGAAACCCTAGAAACCAATCATTTTCAAATCTCCATGAAAACCCATTGCATAAATGATGAAAACACTCTAAATAAGGAGGAAAACAAAGATCTAAAGTTTGGAAAGCTATTGCAAACCTTGAAAAGCCCAAACGAAGAAGAGAAGCTTGGGTGAGGGGTCTCTCCTAGCTCAAAATCCTTGCAAATGGGTTCTTTGGAAAGCCAAGAGGGAGGAGAAGAACTTTGGGAGATCAATCCTCCATGAAAACTCCACCAAATAAGAGTTTCAGAAGAGAGAGAGAGTGGCTGGATGAGAGGGAAAGAGCCCTAGCTCAAAACCCTTGCTGGAAACGAAATGGAGGAGAAGAAGAGGGGTTCCCCTTCTTATAAGATGGGTTTGTGGGCCCCGATCTTCACAAGGCTGAAACTCACATTTGCGGGCCCCGAACGAAAACGGCGAAGAAGACAAAAACGATCAGCGAAATATCTAGTTTCCGAAAAGTATATTTTTCCCAATTTCTGAATTTTCGAAATTCATGGACAGATTTAGTGTGAAAGGTCAGTTTTGCCCTTTTCCTCGAAAAACGCATTTTCTGATCATCAAACCAAAATGGCCAAAACATGAAAGTTGCTAAACTTCATCAAATGAGTCAAAATACGTCAAATCCAGAATTTTTAGAAATGAAAAGTAATTTCTCATAAAAATACAAATCATATGGACCGGGTCAAACCAAAGTCAACGGTCTACAAAATCTCAAAGACTAAGGAAAAATCTAGTCAAACTCAAAAACAAGATCAAACTAAATCAAAGCTCACTTAAAAAGCTAAACCACGATTAAAACAATACTAAACAAAAGGACTGGGGTCGGGATCTTACATCCTCCCCCCCTTAGAACCCATTTGGTCCTCCAAATGGCTTAAACCAAATCAAAATCAAAAACCCAAAAGACAAACGAAAACACTGACACCCTATGCTAGACCTCGGTGACTGAGAGACCCTCTGATCAAACCCGATGTTGAGATGCACGGTCGACCACATTCTGATTCGGTTGAAGGCTTCACACTATTCCACATATCTGCTCAAAACATACTCCTCTGACCAAACTAGTGTTCCACGATTCTTCTAATCATCCTTGGTGTCATCTGTCGTTCCTGCACTGGATCATTTCTTTTACTTATCTCATAAATCCAACTTTGCCTCCAACTGAACTAGTACACATCTTGACATCCATCAACCCTTCAATCCTTACACTTCCAAACTCCAACCATAGGCTAATACCACTCATTCCATTCAATGCAAAATAAATCTTAAATTTTAAACATAATGACTAAAATAATTACTTAGTTGAATCTCATCATTTTAAAACATAGTAGAAACCGAACTTCCAAATTATCAAATAAAACTTAATAAATAAAGGTCATCAAAGTTTGAACATGAAACAGCATTATTCGTTTTGAAATTCATATCTTCATAACTCAGCAAATCATTGAAATACTCAACAATTTTAAATCAGGATTTCGAAATAAATCAAATTCATGTAGTATGACCATCCATTAAATTTTATTGAAATCCATTTCCAACCAAACATATACAAAATTCTGAAATCGTCAAGATTTTGAAACGTAGATGTCAACATTTAAGAAAATTAAAACAAGAGCGAGATTCTAAGGTCATTGTAAAATAATGTCTTAAGAAGATTAAACATAAATTCGAAACACAAGACCTTATGAAAACAAAATCATGTGACTCATGAAAAGAGTATAATGACATAATTTATTATTCGAAATAAGCCTTAAAGAAGATGCATAAATCCATTGTTTAAACACTACACGGATAAATCATAAACATTAAGGAAAACATAACAAGGATGAAAACATCACGAAAATCACTCTCACCAAGAAAAGAGACATCACCAAACTGAGGTATACCCTTGCATCTGCATGTTGTCCAATCCAATACCCTATAAGTCGGTAAAGTCCACAAGGTTTCCTCTGCTGCCAAAATTACCTTATCTACAACTAACCATCCACTTGGTATTACCTCTGAAAAACTTCACTGGCTAAGCTGCAAGTTATAGAAATTCTCAACCAAATCCATGACAAGGCTCATTGAATTCGGGAAATCCCTGAGTTTCTGGCACTAGCTTCCAAACTTACTAACTAAGAGTCACTTCTCACTTCATAAAATCAATAGCCAATATGCCTCTTGCAGTCCTTCATCTTGGAAAGATGGTCTGAGTTCCCCCAAAATCTACATTCACTCACCTTGGTACGCTGCATGATGATCTTCAATTAACCGAGAGGAGACCTTCGAATACTACTCAAGTCTTACCTTGGCAGGCAAATGCACATGTCTTCTCTCATTAACCACATTAGTGATGCTGAAAGGTTGAAAGTCTGCTGATGTTCTCCGAAAACAACATACTAAGTTCACAGGGTTCTCAGTCTCCGACACAAGCACAGACAAAAGACACTGAACAAGAGTATGGAGACTTTAAATTCTCCACCACTAAGGATGAAATTTGGTCATCCAAATCTCCTAACAACAGAACTAAAGAAAAGACAAGCAAAATCTCCCGAACTGAAAGAAAAGCCGACTCAAATCCAAAGAAACAAAGACACGAGAAAACAAATCGACACAATCTAACGAATCCTCACCACAAGTCTTAATGTCTCTAGAGTATTTTATTTCCTAGAAACTAACCAGCTCTGATACCAAACCTGTCACGCCCCGAAACCGGGCCCTGCAGTGAACCGATCCCGGAGTGCCAAATTCTGGAATAATTTGAAACTTTTTGTTATCTTTCCCAAGATCCGCGTGAATGAGGATAAACAAATTCCATCACGATCAGAGTATATTTTCGCGGAAGCTACACATGGTGTTACGACCCGGAATCCGTGGCCATCGGGTTCCGTGTCGCACGCAACCAATTCCATAAAGCCATCATAAATAGACTGGCATAAATTGTAAATCATAGAGCACTGAGCTGGTAGTAACAAATCTATTATTTCCCACATATTCAAGTTACAATTAACAAATGTTTTAATTACAACCCAAAGAAAAAGGCTGATAAGGCCATACAAAGATATATCCAACTAAACAGAAATACTACCCCAAAGATTTGATACGAACTCCGGTGCCAAACTTGACATCTAGATGATATCAATGGGCAGCCTCTCACGTCAGACCAGCGGTCCCACCGCCTCCTCTGATCAAACACCTAAAAACAAAAAGAGCGGAATCTGGCACCAAACAAATAAGGGTCAGACACGACGGTCTGGCAAGCAAATAATCAAGTAATATGAAACAAAAGAACATATATAAAACCTGATGAAATCATCGTAAAATCGAATAAATAGTCTAAACAATAATGACAATAAAACATGCTAAAACAATCGAAAGTCCGAACAGAAATATCAAGACAAATAAGCGAACAGTCTCTAAATATAAATATCTCGAAAAGATAACCGCCTAAGCAAAACATTTAATAATTGGAAATACATTTAAAACTGAACAGTAGAGACAATACGATAAAGATCGATATCGTAAACATTAAACAAATCAAAGCATAAAAAGTATAACCCACAAGAATCGTAAATAAAGTAATATGCAGATAAAACCTTGGCGACCACAAATAGCTAAATCCTCCTATTACCGAAGTAATAAGAGCAGACAGAACGTAGCCACTGAACGTGGTACTAGAAATAGGATCAGAACCGTAGCCATACAAATGGGACCGGCAGATCAGAAATCAGAACCGTAGCCATACAAATGGGACCGGCAGATAAAACCGTTGCCATGGTCGGTACAGACAGAATCCAAGCTGCAGCTGGCGGACAGATTAAAGATCCCAAAGCCGGGTGATCAGCCCGACAAGGTGACCTAAGCCTAGTGGTGCCTTTAGTTTTCAAAACTCAAACCGATACAAATCTAACATAATACTAATCCCTTTGGCTCAGGGGCTCACACCACATAGCTCTGGCCCCGTCTTGCCTCGAGGTTTCGTTTTCGAAATCATAGCCTCTTTGGCTCATGGGCTCGCACTACAAAGCTCTGGCCTCGTCTTGCCTCGAGGTTTTTATTTCAAATGCTAGTCTTATCAAAACAATAATCTCATCGAAGAAATCCCGAATGTGACAAACATACTCCAATCTCTTTTCAAATCGAATCGGAGAAAACATACGAATATCCATGGTAAACCGTTCAAATACACATCAAAGTGATTTGTATAAAATCATACGGTCAATCCTTTCGAACATGGAAAGTCACATGATTTATAGCAAATCATCGATGCTATTCAAATTAGTTTACCAAAGAGTACACATACAAATACAAATACATTTTTCTGACTTGAAATGGAATGGATAGTGGAGAATGACTTAATGCCTTGCCAAGGAACCATCTCAATGCACATTTAACCTTTAAACATTGATTAATAAAGAGCGCGTTTGATGCCAATGAAAATCTATGATATTTAAATGATAAAGTGCGCATTGAGACTCAGACGATTCCCGGGTAATTCCACATACATTCATTCTCACAATGATCCCATTCCCATTTCACAAATTTTCCAAGTATTACAAGAATCTCAAATCTCTTTAAAACAGGCCCATAGCTGGCCTTAATCCAAGTCCAAAATAATTCTTGAATGCCCACAAACAAATTCTTAAAAAATCAATCCAAAACTAATCTTTGAATGACCTACAAAAACAGGTCTTGAAAACAGCCCAAAATCGAACTTGAATTGCCCACAAACATACTTTAAAACAGCCCCAAAACTGAACCTTTAAGGGTCCAAGAATCAAGTTTTAAAACAAACCCAAACTAACCATGAAACAGGCCCACCAACAAGTTTTAAATCAGTCAAATATCAGGCCCAAAGATGACCCAAAAATCAGGTTTTAAAATGGCCCCAAAACCAAACTTGAACAGGCCCATAAAATGACCCAACATCAGGTCTTGATATGGCCCAAAAACTGTCTTGCATCAGGCCCAAAAGATATCCCAAAAGTCCCTCAAACCAGGCCCTGAAAGGGGCCCAAAAGTTCCTCAAACCAGGCCCTGAAAAAGGGCCCAGAACTGGGCTGGGTCCGCTCGAGCGACCCAGGGTCCGCTCGAGCGGACCCCTTCCAGAACCTGGGCCGCTCGAGCGGCCCACTGGGTCGCTCGAGCGGACCCAGTTCTGGCTGGGTCCGGATGAGTGCAGAATTGCACTCTTTCTTCTTCTTTTCTGATTTTTCTTTCTTCCCTCCTTTTCTACAACCATTCTCCAATGAAGTAGATCCTCAATGGGATATATTAATCTCCATCTAATCATCAAATCTCCAACCATGATCATTCCAATTAACCCAAATACCAACTTTGAAATCAAAGTTTTTCCCCTTTTTCTTTGAACCCCAAACACTTAACATAAAAACTAACTTTGAAAAGGATCAAAGTGAAAACAAGCTTTCAATACATTGTAAGACCATACATAAATGGAAATCCACACAACATTGGTTCATTTAATCAAAGTAAAAACCATAAGTCAAAGGGGTTGAATCATAAGAAGGAGAAGCCATGAAATGAAACCAAATAAGATACATCATCATATTAGTTGTAAAATTCACTTGCCTTGGTCAAGAGAAGGTGCAAAACACTCCATGAAGGTCCCCTTATTGCCTCAAGCTCCAAAATTACAAAACCCCCAAAATAGCTCAAAAGAAACCCTAGAAACCAATCATTTTCAAATCTCCATGAAAACCCATTGCATAAATGATGAAAACACTCTAAATAAGGAGGAAAACAAAGATCTAAAGTTTGGAAAGCTATTGCAAACCTTGAAAAGCCCAAACGAAGAAGAGAAGCTTGGGTGAGGGGTCTCTCCTAGCTCAAATTCCTTGCAAATGGGTTCTTTGGAAGCCAAGAGGGAGGAGAAGAACTTTGGGAGATCAATCCTCCATGAAAACTCCACCAAATAAGAGTTTCAGAAGAGAGAGAGAGTGGCTGGATGAGAGGGAAAGAGCCCTAGCTCAAAACCCTTGCTGGAAATGAAATGGAGGAGAAGAAGAGGGGTTCCCCTTCTTATAAGATGGGTTTGTGGGCCCCGATCTTCACAAGGCTGGAACTCACATTTGCGGCCCCGAACGAAAACGGCGAAGAAGACAAAAACGATCAGCGAATATCTAGTTTCCGAAAAGTATATTTTCCCCAATTTCTGAAATTTTCGAAATTCATGGACAGATTTAGTGTGAAAAGGTCAGTTTTGTCCTTTTTCTCGAAAAACGCATTTTCTGATCATCAAACCAAAATGGCCAAACATGAAAAGTTGTTAAACTTCATCAAATGAGTCAAATACGTCAAATCCAAATTTTTAGAAATGAAAAGTAATTTCTCATAAAAATACAAATCATATGGACCGGGTCAAACCAAAGTCAACGGTCTACAAAATCTCAAAGACTAAGGAAAAATCTAGTCAAACTCAAAAACAAGATCAAACTAAATCAAAGCTCACTTAAAAAGCTAAACCACGATTAAAACAATACTAAACAAAAGGACTGGGGTCGGGATCTTAACACCGCCAATTACTACAACAACCTGAAGCCACCGGCCGTATAGTCCGATCTCGACATCTCGCAGGCTTTAGCGATTTTTTCAGCATGCAACAGCGACATTTCCAGCGAGCTACAGCAGCTGGCTTCTTGTGTCGGTTTCGGAGAGAGGAGATGGCCGGAGATAGAAGCGCAGGGTGGAGTGCAGGCTAAAGATTTTCTGGATCTGGCCGGAGGAGAGGGAGAGTTGCACATAGATTAGGTTTAGAAATTTGGAAACGGGAAATGAGATGTAAAAAAAAAAAAAAAAACGGGCCTGGGAATTTTGTTTCTTCCCATGGGCAAATAAGTCTTTTTAGGCGAGTAATTTGCCGCTGGTATGCATCAGACACCATTATAATGACCTACGCCGTTAATAACTAACAGAATTCGTGAGTTTTGGCATGTTAATTAAAACTAAATGTAAATTTAGTACAAAAAGATCAAAGTACAGGGGTAGTTTGAAATATGACCAAGTCCAGGTAGGTATTCTGCTTTTATTCATAGATTTTATCACAAAAAAATTTTATGGTAGAGGAAGAAAAGAAGAAGAAAAAAACCACCACCAATCTGGTGATGAAGGCTTGAATCATCATCCTAACCAACTTGATTAACATCTGACAAATATTTCTTCACTATCCAAAACAGTACAAAGTCGATTCAATGATTCAGTCCATTTTTCGGATATGGACGCCACACTAAGGATCAGTGACTATCAAGAGCCCATGTTTTATGGTCCACTCAAATGGATCATAAGGTGGGTCCAAGTAGGCGTTTAGGCACGCGTGTCTCCCATATCGTGAGCCACTAGTGCTCGGTAGATGTTTCTCCTTTATATCTTCTATATTTATTATTTCCAATTTTTAATGATTATTTATTTTTAATTATAATTTTGCAATATTACTTCTATAAATAAACCATATTGTGAAATTATATGGCATTATCTTTTATCAATTTATTCCAACATTTGTTAGGTGTACTCCAACGTTTGACGTGGAATGACTGGAGCCGTCGAT
>CM022953.1:24205054-24252878 GCA_012931725.1 Litsea cubeba | reverse complement strand
TATTTTGAAAAGGTTCAAGCATGGAGTTTGATGAAGAAGCATCCGATCTATGGAAGAAGATCGGCTTTTCCTTTGTTGAAGTTGCTGGAACAATGAAGGAAGCTGACGTAGGATCTTCTATGTCAGAAGTTGTCTCCATTGGGAGTAAGAGCAGGCTGAACTTGCGAATGTCAGCTTGGCTTGACGATGTGTCGTCTTCTGGCTCTGAATCCGAGTCCGTGTCTTGCATGATAGACACGAAAGAGACAACAAATTTGCCCCCAGGCTTTTGTTTGCCTTCTTCACGTTAGTTGTGATGACCAAAGGCTTTGAAGATTTGAGGGAGATGATGAAGGGAGTTTGATGCTCTTTCAGATTACCGGATGGTTTGTTTCTTCCGGTGATTGTTGAGGAGCTTTGCCTTTATCTTTCTGGAGATTTTGGCAAAAGATGTGTATGCTTCTCTTCTTCTTTTTCACCTTCATACATCTGTGAGTCTGCGAAGTGGATTCTTTACCTTGAAGGGTTTCTGTCTGCAAAGACTCGATGTATCATGCCGTCGTCGCCCACAAACTTGATGCATTGATGTAGAGTTGAAGGGACAACACCATTCCATGGATCCAAGGGCGTCCGAGAAGGATGTTGTAGCATGAAGGGGTCTTTATTGCATACACTGTGACCTCAGAGATAAGATCACCGATCTGCAATTTGAACCTGATTTTGCCGATAGGCCTTTGAGTACTCCCATCGTATCCAAAGATAGATACAAATGTGTGGCTCAGTTTGCTGGGTGGGATGCCCAACTCTTCAAGAGCCGATGTGGAGATGAGGTTGAGTGCAGAACCTGGGTCGATCTGAACTCTATGCATAGGCATTTCCTGATATACCCTGTGAAGTACTAGGGGTCGGTTATGCCTGTTTCGCCAAGTAGGAGGTCATCCTTTGTGAAGGCGATGGTTGCAGCTGGCTGCTTTTTTAACCGAGAGGCATTCAATGCATGATCCCTCAGTTTTCTTCTTTTTCTCCCTTTTGAGGAGACTTCTGAGTTTTTGACCCGGTAATCCAATTTCAATTTGGAGGACTTGCGGGGCATGTTTGTCGACATCCTCATTCAGCTTTTGTAATTCCGAAATGAGATTATCACGAGTGTGCGGAGACATTCGCAACAAATCTAGGATGTGCAGACGTGCAGGTATGTGCTTGAAGTGTTCAATCAAGTCATACTTGAAAGCCTCCTTAGGGCCTGCATGTTCATCATTGTTGCCACTAGGGGCGCTTACAACATCTTTTCCCGAAGGATTTACATATGTAAAGGAAGATTGGTTGTAAATTTTGTGGTAGTCCCGGCCAGAGCGGGTGCCTCTACCAACTTCGAGAGCTTCTTGAGAAGGGTCTTCGTTGGAAGATTGTCTTCAGGATCAAGAGGCTGTCATTTTTCATTTGCTGAGGATGTATCAGCAGCAGAGTTACCATCCTCAGTGATTGTGTTGCATGGAGCATTTTCCGGGGAACAAGTCCTGAACAGCATCCAGCAATCTTTCTTCTTCGTTGACTAATTCATCGTCCCAAGCATCAATGGCTGGGAATTCTTCAGTCAGGAAGGGTTGTGAACTTTGAAGTCACAGTCTCAGGAGAAGAAACCTGAGAGGGTGTCATCTCAGTGAAAGTCAGTGAGACGAGGTGGCTCCAGAAGATATATTGCTAGGCGTCGCCGGAGTGTAAGTTGCTCTCATCGGACGATGCTTCGGAAGAGCTATAATCCCGAATATCACATTACAGGAAGCTCTGACGGAGACGTGCCTGATCGGAGTCAGACTCATCCTCGGATGTAAGACGGATCGCTATCCAGCAATTTTCTCCATTTTCAGGAGTTAAGGGAGGATGTACCTGGTGGTCTTCAGGGACTTCAGGCTCTGGATTGCGAGGAGGCTCGTTGACGCGTTCTTGCTCTTGTTCTAGAGCGAGTCGCGCAAGATCCTTGCATATTCTTCAAGATCAGGTATGGGAGCAGGATCTTCTTCTTCATCATCTCTTTTGTGGCCTCAACATTGTTGATTTCTACTGGATTGATGAGAGGTGCTGGTTTCAGCAGCATTTTCTTGTACAGCCTCTTGGTCTTCTTCATCATCAGACCAGGATCCTTGTGGCTGTAGGGGGTTTATACCAGATTACTGGCATAAGATGAGACTCAGGAACCCATTCTTCATCGGAGAGATATTCTCCTGTTTCAAGGGACTCCTCCCACTCATCGTGTAGTTGGATTCGAATCCATCATCGGTGTCGCTGGACTCGTATCCATCAATGGAGAATCCAACTACTGAATTGCAAGAGTATGATGCCTCCTGCATGGCTTCTTTAAATTGAGGGTGGCATGAAATCACTGAGAGTGAATTTCCTTACCCCCTTTGAAGTCTCTGGAAGGGATGTTTTTGTTACCTCCAGTGAAGCGGGTAGAGGAAGCCTCTGCCTTTCTTTGACCTCTAGTTTTGGCTGGGTCTTCTCTTGCCGTTTGAGCTTGAGGAGATGTTTCCTAGCCTGCCTTCGCTGTTGAGCTGTAGGCTTTGTTTTCACGACCTCCCAATTTTCATCTTCCAGGAGATCGGGATGTACCCATATCGGTTGTCCGTCTGGTGTCGGGTAAGGAACCAGTTTCTCGGACGCTTCGATTGAGTTTATCACCTTGAAGGAAGTAGTGATCTTCTTCTTCGGTGATCTTGATGTTTGTCCACATGTCACCATGTTGACGGAGGCAGACCCATAGTTTTTGTCAAAGGTGATGACTCCGTTTTTCCACATCTCATTTATTTTCTCTCTCACAACGAAGCATTGATTGAGAGGATGCGAGATCATCTGGTGGTATGGACAAGTACCGAGGATCGTTGGTTTTGCCAACATCACCCGGTCTTTTTGGTTCAGGCAAGGTGAGCTTGCCGTTTGCCACAAGAGCCCCGAAGATTTCATCAACATCTTCATCAAACGGGTATTTCTTCTCTACTCGTTCTTTGAAGGCGTCTGAGAGTTCAGGTCTCTTACCAGCAGCTTTGTTTTCAGCTTTCTTTGGTGGCTGAGGAGCTGACTTGGTCTGCACATTGAGGACCTCTTTCTTCTTTGGTTTAGAGGTTGCAATGGCGGTTGG
This sequence comes from Litsea cubeba, assembly GCA_012931725.1. NCBI lineage: Eukaryota > Viridiplantae > Streptophyta > Magnoliopsida > Laurales > Lauraceae > Litsea > Litsea cubeba. The sequence goes on along the minus strand of CM022953.1, from coordinate 24,249,763 downwards.
CTCTTTTCTTGATGATTTCTGACTGTTGAGGTCTTTAATCACCGTTTCAGCTTCCATGGAAGCTTCTAGGAGTTCTCCCAGGTTTTTTGATTTGTTGCCGATGATCATGGAGCGGATTCTGGCTCTCATGTTGTTTCGGCAGATGTCGACTAGCGACGCTTGTGGCAATACATCAGAGCATTTATATGCCATTGCTTTCCACTTGTGAATGAAGTCATATGTTGATTCATTCTCCCCCTGTTTTAGGCTGCACAACTGAGCCATAGTAGCGGGATGATCTTCACCTTTGAAGTGAGTGAGGAAGCGTGTCTCTAGCATGGCCCAGTTTTGGATTGAGTCCTCCGGCAGAGTGGAGTACCAATCGAAGGCCGTACCTTTTAGGGTACTTGCAAAGAGGCGGATCTTGAGTGCATCTTGATCCGCGATAGCTCCCGTCAGGATCTTGAAGTGGATGACGTGCTGTCTGGCTGATCCTTTCCCCGTATATGTTTGGAGAGTAGGATGCTTGAATTTGGTGGGGAACGGGACCGAGTCCATCCATAAGGGATATGGTGGCTTGATCCCATGCTCCTTGAGTATATCCTCTTCTTTTGCTTTGGCGAGGATACCGTCTACGTCCTTTTTGGTAAGGGCGCGTGACTCATTTTCTTCTCTATTTACCTCGTCGTCTTGATGATTCGGAGGAGGTTCATTGTTCGCCTGATTTTGGAAGGCGAGGAGAAGGTTTTCCATCAGAGTTTCAATCCTCTGCTGGCCCTGTTCCAACTGCTGGATGCGGGTGATCGCATCTTCTGGAGGTGGATTGCGGGGAGGTGGCTCAGAATTTGTAGCCAAGACATTCATCCTTCGTGATTCGAACGAAGAAACTGTCCTGGTGACTGAGCTGGGGCTCATTCTTTTTGAAGAGGAGCTTGAGGAAGGATCACTCTGCTGTCCTTTGCTTGAAGGAGCAGGGGATTCTTCTGAATGTCTTCTTGTCCTTGAGACGCTGCGGGTCATTGGACGTCGGACATGGATTTTTGTTGCTGATTTTTGGCGCCTTCTGGTTTTTCCAACCATATGGACGGCAGCAACTTGGTTGGGTCTTTCTTTTTCGACTCATTTGGGAGAGACTTGAAGTGTGGGAGGCTGGGTCCTTTGCTTCTCTAGTCTCTTTTGTCTATACGACGCGTGGCGGCATATACGACGAGCAATTTGAGCTTCGGTCAGCTCTGACTGGGCTTTGACAATGAAGGATGTGCTCCCTCGGGCGCAGCAGCCGAGCCTGTCTTCTTTGTAGCTGGGCAAGGACAGGATGCGAACCCTATCCTTCGCCAGTTGCAGCGAAGCTTTGAATTTTTGAAGTTCGGCCCCTGTAGATATGAAGGGTCGAGCTGCAGATTTGCAGGCCTTAGCAGGTGCTTGTGGAGGCCTTGTGATGCATGACTTGATTTTGGGCTTGTAGGAACAAGCCGGCTCATGCTGGGATGACTTGGAAGTCGAGTTGGAGATGGGTCTCTCCTCTTTCATGTAGGCAAGAGGATAGAACTGGTTCTCCTTAAGTGGGGCCAGGAATGCTGGCTTGGTGGATGTTCGGGACCTTCTCTGTTTTGGTGAAGGTCTTGGGGACCAAGTCTTGGAGTAGACCTGGTTGTTTGCAGGTTGAGGCTTCGTGGGGCTGCCACGGGCTTCAGGCCTTCTGGTGCTCGCCTTTGGTGTCACGGTAGTGACACGTTGAGAGGCGAGTTTCTGCTTCTTGGAGGGAGCAGTTTGTTCCTCGGGAAGTGGGAATGGTCCCAGCGTCCCGAAGACGATAGTCCGGGGAGTCGAGGTCGACCCGGAGTTCAGAGAGTTGCCGAGGGAGTTGACACTTCGGCAGCTGATGGGGTAGGTGCGCGTGGTTTGCTTCTGTTGAAGCATGATTTGGTGCTTGTCCTCATCGAAGGTAATGGTAAGCGATGCTGCCATTGTTAGTTTTTTTTTGAAAATTTCTGAAACAAGACCACATCCATTAGTAATCACAAGAATATAATGATCATAAATGGGAAGTTCTATGGTTTCGTCTTTTCAAATTGCTCGAGGTAGATGACCCAAACAATATGAGGAAGGCAAAATGCCATAGAAGGTACAATTGTTCTGATCGCAGGTATGGTAAGCCCAGAATGGGCATCCCAGTGACTGCTAGAAGCAATTGTGAACTTAAATTCGACTTATCGAGAAGCAGAGCTTGCTCGAGGTAAGAAGAATATAAAGTTGGAGTTACAAATGTGCCGGTCGCAATACAGTAGACCCTGAAAGGGCGTACTAGTACCGCTAGACACAAATGTTTTGAGACCGCATCTATGAGATGAGATTCTCTGTTTTGAAAGGTCAAGATTGGATTCATCAAAGAGAGCAGATGGTATTCCAATCTGAACACGGGCTCAGCGATTTCCGCGAGCGCCAGTGCTCAGAAAGAAATGAACCATGATTTCTCGGATCTGAATCTAAAAATGACGAGTTTTTTTTTTTGAAAGGCCAATATCGGGTTCATCAAAGAGAGCAAAAGGCACTCCAATCTGAACACGGGCTCAGCGATTTCCGCGAGCGCCAGTGCTCAGAAAGAAGAAGACCAAGATTTCTCCAATCTAAACCCAAAATGACGGAAGTTTTTTTTTTTTTTTTGAAGATTTTTTGAAGATTTTTTTTTATAAAAAAAAAATCTTTTTTTTTGTATTTTTTTTATTTTTTTTATTTATTATTTTTTATTATATTTTTTTTTAAGATTTTTTTTTTGAAAATTTTTTTTTATTTTTTTATTTTTTATTTTAAAATTTTTATTTTTTTTTAAATTTATTTTTTTTATTTATTTAAAAGACGAGAGAGTACACATAGGCCTCCTAACCCGGTCTTATGAAATCTTGATTGATAGAATTGCCCCCAGGTAAGGGTAGGATTACTTAATGAACCCGTTTGGAGGACCCTTGCCTAGAACAGTCAAGCTGTCTCCACACTCTGGACAAGGCTTTCTTTGAATCAACCATGATCAAAGAACACAGTTTGTTTAACCTTAGTGGTCTATGTCTTTTTTTTTATTATTTTTTTTATTTTATTTTTATGAATTCATCGAAGAGAAACAATGGCCCAAAACCTTAGTCGAACAGGCTCAACATTTCTGCAAGCGCGATGAACGATAGGAACGGATCAAGGTTTCTCAATTTTGAATCCAAATTGAGAAATCTAAATTTTTTTATATATATATATATATTTTTTAGATTTTTAATGAACTCATCGAAGAGAAACAATGGCCCAAAACCTTAGTCGAACAGGCTCAACATTTCTGCAAGCGCGATGAACGATAGGAACGGATCAAGGTTTCTCAATTTTGAATCCAAATTGAGAAATCTAAAATTTTTTTTTTTTTATATATATATTTTTTTTTAGATTTTTAATGAACTCATCGAAGAGAAACCATGGCCCAAAACCTTAGTCGAACAGGCTCAACATTTCTGCAAGCGCGATGAACGATAGGAACGGATCAAGGTTTCTCAATTTTGAATCCAAAAAATGACAAATCTGATTTTTTTTGTTTTTTTTTTTTTTTTGAAAAGAGAAAGAGTGGAAATAAATTCAAAGAATTAGAAATTTCCAAACAAAAAATCTCATCTCATTTGTTTTTTTTTTGCGGAATTCAACATAGGCCACCAATTATAAAGTAGCCAAGGAATCGAGAAAAGAAATATAAGCATAGAGCAAAATATATGATATGCAAATATTTCATTTCTAGCATCGTGTTCTCAAATAAACGAGTCCCACCGGGTGATGCCAGCTTGATGGACCGCGCTCCCGGGATGCTCCGGGGTTCCTACCGAGGTCGGCGGACGTGGGAGTCCGTTTGGTTCCGACCCTTTCGTAACCGGGGGGCAAAAGGGGGCGTGCATCAACATTTCTTTTTTTGTGGGTGTGCAAGATTTTCTATTTTTACTTGGAATTGCAAGTGGTGATCCGGAGATCAACCTTCGGAAGTAAAAAGGAAATCAACTTCTTTCAAGTTTTCCATTGCACATATATTTAAGAAAAGAGACATTTTTCTTGATTTGCAGTGAAAGGCGATTTTTTTGGCATTTATAGCCGATTTTGGCGTTTATAGCCGATTTTTGGCGTTTATAGCCGATTTTGGCGTTTATAGCCGATTTTGGCATTTATAGCCGATTTACAATCCTTATCAACAATGAAAGACAAGAATTGTGATTTTTGTCTCTTTTAAAAAAAATACAAACTACAATGAAAAGCAAGAAAATGAGGATCTAACTTCTCAGGAGATTGTGGAGGACTCGTTTAGATTGACGGTCGCAAGCCATATGTGGGCTTCGCCATCATCCATGCAGATGAGAACAGAGGATGCTATTGATTCGCTTGGCTTGGCTATAACCTCGGGTTTTTAGAAGACAAAGACCAAAAGGATGTCCTATATCCAATAAAAAGCCGAGTAGACGGGCTGAAAAGCCACATCTAAGCCATTGGAGGCAAGAGGAGAAGGCAAGGACCTTGGGGGGGGTACCCCCCAAGGGACTTTTGTCACCTTGTTGCGGTGGTCGGTGTAGAACTTCCGCAGAGTTTTCTCTCTTTTTCCTTTCTCTGGATTTCTGTCCGCTGTCTGTTGATGTTGTGTGTTTCTTCTTCTTGGAAAGCCCTCCTATTTATAGGCTTTTAGGTAGCCTTTTAGGAGAGTTTATGGGCTTTTATTGTCATTAAGCCGCATAATGGGAGGAGTTACAAAATTGAATTGTTTATTTTGTAACTCCTTTTTCTTGGCTTCTGATTGGCCGGAGGAGATTGAGGGCATTTAATCGCCTTTAATCGCCATGATGGGAGGAGTTTCATGGGTTAAATGCCATGAGTCTCTTGACTTGTAACTCCCCAATGCTTGCTTCTGATTGGGCCGTCCAAAGAAATGGATTAATGACTGTAATAAAGCTAGTCAATTAATCACATTAAGTGGTCGCCGAGCAGCTGAAGAGTCGCGGGCCGTGCCACGTCTTTTGGAATTCTTCTGTCGATGATCATCGATGGATTTTCATGTAGATCGACATCAGATGACCATGTAATTTCAGGTGTTCGTTGCCAACAGCGGGTCGGTGCCATCTGTCCTGTCGATTTCTCGATCGGTCGGGTAGAAAGCACACTTTTTTGGTTAACCGGGTGGCGATCAATATTGTCTTTGATACTTTTGATGATTGACCCGTGTTTTGGACGGATGTCAGAGGACTTGGTGTCTCAAAAGCATGAATTTTGGAAAGTACCAGAGGCTGGGCACCTCGAATCGCGAAAAAACGGCGAAAACCAGGGTTTCCGGGGCTTTCCCGGCGACCCCGGGTTCCAAGGTCGCCGGCGACCCTGGCCCAGGGTCGCAGGGGCTTGCGACCTTGGGCCAGGGTCGCAGGGGCCTGCGACCCTGGCCCAGGGTCGCAGGGGTCTGCGACCCTGGGGGGTTTTCCCCCTTTCGTGTCCCGTTTTGCGTCTGTTTTTGCTGTTTTTCGATTCTTTTTTCTTCTGTACTTTTCCTTGACATTTTGACCATTTATTGGCCTGATTTCTTTGTAGGAAACCTGATGAGAACCCTTGCATTTTATTTTGCAAAGTTTCCAATTTCCTGAGAAAGCCGAAGACTTTGTCGCGCAGAGCTGCCGATTTTCCGTCAGAAGCTGAAACTGGGTCAAACGATGTCGGAATGACCTGAAATTTGGTGTGAAGCCTCCTGAGCAATAAATAAGACCAACCATAGGCTTTTGTTTGAGTTTTGTAGCCGTTTGGGGTCCTATCACCTGTAGACTTGCTTTTTGTCGCGATGAAGATGTCGCGGTTTGATGTGCGGTCAACCGATGTCCGATTGACTTGAAATTTGACAGGGAACCTATTGGAGTCATTTTAAGATGATCTATAGGCTCTGTCTTGGGAACCATGGTCCCGGAGAGCTTTTGTCGCCGAGAGCTCCTTTTCAGCTGTCGGAGAAGCGAAGTTAGGCCAAATGATTTTGAAATGGCCCGAAACTTCTTGTGTACTCCTCTTTTGGCTGTCTGGAAGAATCTTGCAGTTTTTGTTTGATTCTGACAAGATTTGATTTTTGGAAGCAGCATTGCCTATTTATGGTAGGTTGCGACTTCATGTAGCTCTTTGGATCTTGAAGAGGCAAAGTGACATTTTTGGTGTCAACAGTCTCGCTCAATTTTCTTTTTGGTCAAAATTTTCTTTCGGGCAAGGCCCTTTAATCAAATGACCAGAATCTCCAAATGAATACTTTTAACCCTTTGCGCTTAATGTACAACTTGATGTTAGAAATTTTAATTATGTGCTCATAGAAATTAATCTTCCAAGCTTAAAATACCAAATTAAAGTGTTTGTTGTTTGCATACTGCAGTGTACATTTTTCTTTTCACCTCGACAATAATTTGGGACGCTCAGGGCTTGTTTGGATCGTTTTATTTTTTTGACGTCTTAACTATCTGAAAAATATCTATGAGTTTCAGATCTTATTAGAGCTGCGAGTTTAAGATCTGATTAGCTTTTATGTAATAAGATTGTTTGGCAACACCCGAACGCTATGAGATCTGAATTGAATAAGACTGTTTGGTAATGCATCTTATCCATGTCTTAGTTAAGGGTAATTTCTGTCAGTTAAAAAAAAAGGTTTTAAGCCTGAAAAACATCTGTGACACTCCAAATTTTTGGATCCAAGACAAAAAGAAGGAGATCGATGTTTCCATCTTCCCGTGTACGCAGCTCTCAATGGGCGAACCACGCAAATCCTGTGTGTGGATTGATTGAATGTGTTCATGCATAGTTACATCTAGACCATCGAGTACTGGAATTTCCGCTGTAGAGCCCACCACAAGAACTGGTCTCAGATCTCAAATCGAAGGTGGGCCACCTTCTTGATCAAGGATCAGGTGTTGCTGTGCTATGCAGAGATCGCTCAGATCGTGTGATTGATGGATCCAGAAATCGGATCTAGTTGAAGAATAGATCAATTACAGTTGATCTCAGTGGGCCACACAGACCCTCTGCTGCAGACTGTGTGTTTTGGTTGAAGATCGGAGTCGATCTGCGCGTTCTCTTGCAGGTGTTGAAAGAAGAAGCATGGGCTCTGCGTTGAAATCGCAGAGGATCCGAAGTCAATCTGGCTGAAGAAGAGATCCGAACCTTCAAATTATTGCAGCCGCTGGAGGAGGAGCAGAGGACATGGTTACCGTCGCAGATTTCAGGTTGTGTTTGAAAAGGGTTTGCACCTTGCAGAAATTGGATCCGGAGGAGATAGGGGACTTGATCTTATGGTGTGCCATAACCTTAAAGAAGTGGAGACCTGTTGCAAAACAGAGAATCCGGATTTATAGTCAAGGTGGGCCATCACGCGCAGATCCGGACAAAGTGGAGAAGTCGAAAAAGAAAAGGCCATAGTTACAGAAACGAGCTGTGACATCTTTTGGTTCCAACACAAGAAGGAGATTGATGTTGCTTGTCGAACAGGGAAGAGCTTCGTTTTAGATGCAGGAGTAACCAAAGAGATAGAGATATTAGGGCTGCAATTGTTGATATTGGTGAAGGTTATTACGGAAATTTTAAAATTATTTTAAAGTCCTGAACTGTCATACCGCTTCAGATGTTGGAGTCTTAATTCCAGGAGCTGGATTTCGAGCTCCTAGAATTAAGATAAATCTCATCATAAATAACAAGTCGTCTTAGCGCTTAAGACATGTTGTTATAGCGTACCAAACAATCTTATTTAGTTTTTTATCTTAGCGCTTAAGACACAAGACATTAAGACCCAAACTTAAGACGATCCAAACATTACCTTAGTGTTGAGCTGGACTTCCACGCTTCAAATTGTCTTTGAGTCCTTATCCGATCCATGGTGCTCTTATAAAAGGAAACAAAAAGGCAATTTGCATTTTTCCAACTTGCAAAACACCCACCCAGTTACTACTCTACCTAGAATCCCTCCACCCTCTTTAAAAAAAAGAGGAGAGAGAGACAAAAGCAAGACTTGTCCATAACATCAACCATTGAGGGGAGAGCGGCCACTTGCCCACTGAAAAGTAGTGGCAATTCTCACCTGGTTATCCATGGTTCGAATTTTGGGTACGTCACTTTTTTTCACTTGTGTGAGCTTTGTTTCCGTTTGTGTGAGCTTCTTTCCCACTTGTGTGGACCTTATTTCCGCTTTTGTAGGCTATTTTTTTCCATGCGTGTGCGGGTTCTCTCTTGGGTCGACCTAGCCCCCTTGACTGAGTTACCAAAAAAAAAAATCAACAACTGTTGAGGGAGATGAGAGAGAAAATAGATGAACACGTAATGTAAACTCGTATTATTGTGTTCTATTAAACCCCTTACATGCACCAATATAAATAGGAAAATCTAAGCGTAGTTGCTAAGGGGATGTTTGAATAAATGCATAATATCATATCAGTAAGTTTAAATATTATAATATTTCATTATCATATAACAAACTAGTGTCATATTATTATATTGTGTCACTCATTGTGTTTTACAATTTTCACAAATCTCAATATTCCTTTGAAGTATTTGGTAATTTATAAAAAAAAAAAAAAAACCTCAAATGATGATATACCCAATTAGAAATGTACTGAAAGTAATCAATTGACCTGATGCAAGGCCCACTAATTAGTAAAATCACATTTGATAATAATCATGGTAGGGCCCACTATTATTAAAAAATCACAAGATTAAATGTTAAAACCTTGAGATCCAAGCACTGTTATTTAATTAAGGTAAGTCAACCAAATATTGATCACTATAGTGTCATACATCTAATGGTGATTAGTGATTATCACTAATGGGCCTATCTTAATTTTTTATTTTTTATTTTTTGTAAAACCTTATCTAATTAATGTCAGACATCATTGATGAACCCATCTACGAGAAATCATTGTGGGGCCCAATTGATATTGGTAGTCATATTAACACGAGGGGAGTTATCAAATGTTGATAGCTATAGTGTCATACATTTAATGGTGATTATCACTAATGGGCTTATTTAGTTTTTTCTTTTGTAAAACCTTATCTAATGTCAAACATCATTAACGAACCCATCTATGAGAAATCATTATGGGGCCTAGTTGATATTGATAGTCCTATTAACACAAGGGAGTTTTGTGGGACTCATTTACTGATGACAAATTAATAATTGCAGCCACACAATTCAATCTTGGTAATTAATAAGAAACCTAGCTATTTTTAGCAGTATGAGACTCACCGAATGTTGGTAATCCCGATGAAGGCCCCCTAGTGTGACATTAGTAAGACCCACCTAATATTGATAATTAATAAGAGCTATGTAATTGTAATATGATTAATTTTACGACCCTGCATTAAATTTGTAAGCATTGTGGGGCCAATCTAATATTGAGAGTCACAGTTGCAATCCTATAAGGATCATGATATTACAACTTATAGTGGGCCACTATAATTAATGGTTTCCCATGAACTCTTTCGTATATATACATATATAGGAAAGATTTTGTAACGAAGGACTATTTTACACAACATATCCTTGAATAATGTAATATGAAAATTGTTTAGAAGAAAGTGAGATATCGTAAGATATTTCTAAGTTACCCAAACGCCTCATTTTAGTGAATAGATTATATTCTAAACTAGTAGAAAATATAACAAAATCTCTTGAAATGTCTTGTTCCAGACACCCCCTTAGCAAGAAACTACCCACAATAGGAAACCCAATCCTATTAATAAAACAAGCAACCCTAAGCAAACCATCATAAATAATGTCCTACCCTAAATAGCGTCACCAGTCCAACCCCACCAGTGCGTGTATTGAGTCAGTGATGACTTTAACACTCCTCTTCAGTGCTGACCCACGGCATCAATACGTCAAGTCTCCATTTGAATCTATGAAATATTTTCCACGTTCGTGGTGCTATCTCCTTTTGGTCCTCAAAACCATGTGGTTTGTCCAAGTAGATCCTCTCGTCCACTGCCTCATGCTGAAAAGCTTTGTTGACATGCATCTTTTTGAATTTTTTACCCTTGATAGTAGGGTGCACATGGGCGGCTCGGGTCGGTTTAGAGAGGAAACCATCAACCAAACCGAACCCATCGGTTTTCTATTTTCCCAAACCGAATTGAACCGCCCATGTGCTCGGTTTGGTTTGGTTCAGTTACGATTTTTCTTTTCACAAAAAAATTGTAGTTCAAACTTGGTCCATCAAATGGAATGATTAGAAGCTGTAGTGAACACTAAAATATATTTCATAATTTGTTTCAACCAAAGAAGCATACATCAAATGATTGATGAACACTTTCCATCCATCATCCGGTCGTGTGATTCAATGGCCCGGCTAGGTTCGGCCAACTTTTGAGGCCAATGAGCTGAAGTAGTTCAAATCTTTTGGTAAAATACATCAATAAAATGGTCAGGCACGTACCTATTTCTCTGCATAAAACTTGGACTAGACTACATTGCTTCATCCAGACCAATGAATTCAACACAAAAGGAAATAGTTTTTTTTTTTTTTTTTGCTAGCAACATGGGTTCGAGTGGAATGTAGCCCCAATTTTGAACTAATGGAGATGGGCCTCTTCATAGTTCACTTTCTCCTTAGGTCAGACGAAACCCTTCGGTAGTGCTAAAAATCCAATAATGCACACTTATTGTAGAATTTTCATCAAACAAGTAATAAGCAAGTAGAATATACAAGCGCTTCCCCTAATGCTAAAATAGTCAAACCTCAATACTCTAGAAAATATATACGGTCGGTTCAGTTTAGGCGCTTAACCGTGGGTTCAAACCGATAACTGACCAATGTAAGGCGGTTTCAATGATTTTCAAACCGTTGACCGAACCGATCTACATAAAACCGATCTAAACTGCCCGGTTCGGTCGGTTTAGTTCGGTTTTGCGGTGAAACTGAATTTTTTGTACGGCCCTACTTGATAGCTGTGAATTCAATATTTACTTGTACGATGTTGAGCTTCTCCACCGGACCATAGGTCACGTCAGGATCAAACTCGTATGGTTGGATGAATCCCTTTGCTTCCAACCATGCTGTCTAAGGATCAAAGGTCCCACAAGACTGACTTTCTTAGCTGTTGATCCACATATATTTGGCTGTCTTCACACCATCAAGATATTGGACCATCTATCATGTCTCAAATGCAATCAAGGTTGCAATCTTTGCACCATCTTCGTGAGTCTTTGAAACGTCAAAATAAATAACTTACACAACTGTTTCAACAACCATCTCTTGAGGATTTGACTCAGTCTCAGACAAATCTTCCTACTCTTCTTTCGATTCCTTCTCATTGAAACAATCTGGCACATGATCTTTAAGCCTCTGGGAATCTAATGCCTCCAGAGAACTTGATGCAATCCATGATTGATCAACTTCCTCCACCGATGACTCCTCTTCCTTGATCTGATCTTGAACCTGATTTTCAAGTTCCAAAGAATCTGAAGACACCACATCATCAATATCAAAGAGTTCCGACGTAAGTGCATACACACAAATTTCGAAAGATGTTGTGAAACTCGCCTGTGGACTCCAACCATCCTCCTTAATGGCTCCCCATGCTCGTCGGCTTCCCCTTGCCTCTAGTCCTCCGCGGCCAAATTTCCTTCAACAACTACCATCTTCACTTTGCAATCCTCTACAATGTGCCCCGGATTACTACATTGGTAACCCACCTTGTCCAGGATCGGTTTTGGTTTTGGCTTCCTAGCAAACATGCTTGCAAATGATGTCCCACACTTCCTTCGGACTCCCCAACTCCATCAGATACTCAAGCATGTCATCATCCATTAATACCTTGATTACAAATGAAGCCCATGCTCCTTTCATGGTCCACTATTTCTGCATGGATGCTTTTTCTAGTATTGTTGTATCTCCCCTACAAGTGATCTCCCCCATAAGTCACGATCCACCGGAAAAGATTTCAACTGCTTCCTCCACGAGTCATATTTTGCCTTACCATGAAGTACCATTGGGAAAGATAGAAAGAAATCATCCATCCTAAAATTCACCTGTGCTAATCTGGTCTAATCTTCCTCACCACCGTGTAGTCTCATCACCATAAGCTTGCAGGATCAAACGAATTTGAAATGCGACTTGGAATGGCCAGCAAGAATAAGTCTTGGCCCTTGATCCAGACAAACCTCCATTTTTACCCTATTGAAATGCTTTTAACTTTGCTGGCTGGGCTTCTGGGTCTCAGGTCGGGTCAGCTTGACCCTAATGAAACCTAGGTTAGGTTCTACAAATACCCAACCCGAAATCCTCTTTGTTTAGTGATTCTGCAACCGAGCGAACCCTTTTTCCCTTCTTCGGCTCTGGCTTCGTGAACCGGCGATGGTGCGACGTGAGTGAAAGCAACAGTGTAGTCGAGCCTCCGTTGTCTTCTTCAACGAGGGCTACGATGAAGAGAAGTCTAGATACTTAGGACCTCCAGTTGTGTCTCACCTCCGTGCGGATCCTTCTTTCTTCTCAGGCGCAGTGACCGAAGCTAGAGATCCTCTCCTTAGTCATGGCAACAATGCAACCGAAGAGGCCCTCGCTCTTTTCATGTTCTGTGCTCCACCGCCTTCATATCCCTCTCTGTTCTGCAGCCACCGATGAAATCCTTTTCTTCGCCTTATAACACGACAAGCCGAGCCCACTGCCCTCTTCCTATTTTCCTCTTCCATCTTTGACTTCTCCGGGACCGACTGCAGTTCCACACACACACGAAGACCACCGGAATAGCTGCAATAACAACACAGATTCAAATGCGCAAGGATCGATCCAAATTCACCCCCAGCACGATCCAAACCCTAAGATCTGCTCTTTATCTTCCACATCTCCTTAACCTACTCAAACATGATGATTTCCGTCGATCCAATCTGTGTGGGATAAAATCAATCTCACCTCGGTCTCGGCCAGAAGCTCTATCTCGGCCCCCTGCATAGCTCCTCCATCTCGGCAGAGCACTATCTTGGCTTCAGAGTACCATCTTGGTCTCCTGCACCAGCTCGGCGAAATGCTCCTACCTCGGTCTGTTCTTCAACTCGGCACCCCTGCCTTCCACCTCGGCACCCCTGCCAGGTCTCCAACCAAGTCAAGGTCGTCCCGACCTCGGTCATCACCGACCTCAGTAACATACCCCACCCCAGTCACTCTCTTCGGCTATGGTGCCAGAGCTAGCCAAGATAGGGACTGACATCTGTCCTTCCAAGGACATTCAAGCACGCTACAGCACCTGCCACAAGACAAGGGCACCGCCCCATACCCTCTGACTGAACCATCCATGCCGCCCATGCTTCCTGACAGAGCGGCGTCCACAAACACCGGGGTATGGCTCGATGGGACAAGTGAGACAAGATGTGACTTCTTGTCAGTCTTCTCTCTCCCCAACTCAACTCTCTCCCTCTTCCTGTCAATATAAGGAACAGTAGATGCAGAGAGCGGGGGGGGATGATCGAACATCCGATCCAACACACCATACACAAAACCATATGCTGGCTCTCCTAGCCACACGCTGGTATCATCTTCTTCCCCAAAATCTCTATCCTTAGTCTAGTTCTCATACTGACTTAGGCATCGGAGAGCCCTGCGCTGCCCACAGCCAGGGTCCTCTGACTGTTATCTTCTTCTTCCCTTCTCCAGGTTTCAGGCAGGCAGTGGTGTTCAACCAGAGAGCTCTCAGCTCCACTCCCTACACCTTGTGAGTCATTTTATGCACTTACAATTGTCGTCGTCTGTGGAAAATGAACAAAAGTCATCTTCCCAAACACCATGCCTCGAAGAACTGGAAAGGGGGAAGAACCATTGACACTGCCAGCGCAGCTGCCTCCTGTCCCTCGCCAGAGGAGGTCCGGAGCAAACTCTGGTCCGGCGAGCGTCCAAGGGCCGGAAACTCAGTCAGGTTCATCCTCAACGGGGGTGCCAGCACCTTCCCGATGAGATAACCTTCGACTGGAGTTTCCCCGGCTAAAGGATCCCCAACCAGACAAACCCTATCATCAGATTAACGACGATGACCGGCTCCTCGTGAGGATCAAGGCCCAAAACCTTACCACCCAAGCGCAAGACAAGTTGATCCGTCGACTTCAGCAGCAGTTGCAAGAAGGGGCAACCTCATCCCCATCTTCCTGTCCTTCAAAGAAACTGAGACGAAGGCCAGAGGAAAATGCAGACGTCCAGGACTAGCTCGACCAATGAGTCAGACAAGCGGTCCAGCAAAATTTAGAGATGGTCGGTCTTGGGCGAGGTCGGCTAGGCCCCTTCGATCTTGATGATCTCGGCACGTCTCCTTTCTCTCCCGAAATCAAGAACTTCTCCCTCCCAGGAGATTTCAGAGTCCCAATGTTCATCCCTTACGATGGGACCTCGGACCCAGCAGCACATCTCTGGCACTTCACTCAGAGAATGTCAGTATGGGGCAGCAACGGTCTCCTGAACTGCAAAGTCTTCTCTTCCAGTCTCGGAGACCTCCCCCTAAGATGGTTCTGCGCACTCCCAGCAAGATCAGTCACAAGTTTGCAACGGCTCCGGGATTCCTTCATGACGAAGTTCCAAGCTCACAGAGCCATCCCGAGGTCGCATGCCGACCTGATGGCCCTCAGCATGAAGCATACCGAGAACGTCACGTAGTTCGGCAAGAGATTCTGGACTGTCTACAGCCAAATTGAAAATGCCTCAGACACAACAATGATCCTATCCTTCCAACAAGCTTTTCTGCCAGGCAACGAGCTTCGAAGAGACTTGGTCCTCTACCCCGTGGTCACGATGAACGCATGAATCGCCTGGGGGAACCAGTTTGTCAGGCAAGAAGCAGACGAAGTCCAAGCTCAGGAACACTTCGACCTGTATGAAGACAACCAGACAACCTCCAGCTCGGCAAATGTCTCCAGCTCGGTAGCAGCCTCCAGCTCGGGGGGCTGCTAGATGTCCCCTACGATCTTTCAGCTTCGATGACACCGGCATAACCCTCTCCTGTCGGCTTCGATCGTACGACCCTCTACTGTCATTTCGACGGCGCGGTCCTCTGCTGTCAGCCTTGATCGCATGGTCCTCTACCGCCATTAGTCATCCAGGCCACCAGCATCTCGGCCGCGCGACAGATCTCGATCTCTTGCATCTCGGCTACGTGCCAGATCTCGACTTCGTGCATCACGGCAGCAGTGCCAGATTCTCGGCTACGCGCTGGATTCTCCACCTCATGATGGTGTCACCCTCATGCTGGCCTCCGCGTCATGTAGGTTCGGCCTCGTGCTGGTTTACCAGACTACACCTCTGGTCCAAAGCCAGTTGGTCATGTCCCGGATTTTCCATTTCATGCTATGTGAGCATCTCGGTACCCATGCCAGATTGCCAGCACGCCCCTGGTGACGAGCCAGTGGGTCCTCTCCACTTCGTGCTATGTGAGCATCTCGGTACTCATGCAAGACTGCCGGCACGCCCCTGGTGACGAGCCAGTGGGTCCTCTCCATTTCGTGCTATGTGAGAATCACGGTACTCATACCAGATTGCAGGCATGCCCCTGGTGACGAGCCAGTGGGTCCTCTCCATTTTATGCTATGTGAGCATCTCGGTACTCATGCCAGATTACCGGCACGCCCCTGGTGACGAGCCAGTGGGTAATCTCCATTTCGTGCAATGTGAGCATCTTGGTACTCATGCCAGATTGCTGGCACGCCGCTGGTGACGAGCCAGTGAGTCCTCTCCATTTTGTGCTATGTGAGCATCTGAGTATTCATGCCAGATTGCCGGCACACCCCTGGTGACGAGTAGTGGGTCCTCTCCATTTCGTGCTATGTTAGCATCTTGGCACTCATGCCCGATTGCCGGCGTGCCCGACCTTTTGCTGGTTCGCCCTCATGCTAGCTATGTGCTTCACGCAGGTTCGGCCTTGATCGACACTGAAATGTGCAACTTTTAACCGCAAGACTACGGTGTCGTCAAGTAGTAAAGGACTAAAGAGTCCGAATTATCGATCCTACGAAGAGAGGATGGAACAAGCAATGAATCCAATTAAACGAGAATTGAACTAAGATATAGCTAATATAGACAATTGAAGTAAACAATTAAAACTATTAAATTATGCAATGTAAATAATTAATTAACAATCTAAAATATGAAGTTAATTAGATCTAAACTAATCTAACAAGCTACACTAAACTAGTGTGTGAATGTAGTGGTGGAAATGGAAGAATTAAGGGGAGGATGTGGTGTGAAATGTGTAGGATTTTAAAACAAGTGATGTGAAGTGTAGATCTAACAATCTAGAAATGAAAATAACAAATCAAATAAAGGTTTAAATTAACAGCAATAGGAATAATAGATTAGGCAATCCAAAATCCACTAAGTATGTAATTAATTCAAACAATGCATGTTCTAATTCAATTCCCAAATCTACAATCCAATTAGCAATCTCTTGCCTAATTGGATTGGGTGATATAACAATGAAGATCAAAGTAAAAGAAAATCAAAGGCTAAGATCCCAGATCATTATCTGGCCACCCTAACAATAAATCATCAAAATCAAGTTACAAAAGATCAAAGATAAGGGCTCTAGAGCATGCTATGTGAGAGAACTTAATCAAACTATAAAGCATCAATTGAGATTATCCGAGCATCAAGTGTAGAGATAGAGCATGAGAAATGAGAGAGATTAGCACAACTAGATCTAAAATCTATTAATCAATTGAGGCACAAGTAGGGAATTTAAACTAAAACATGCATGGAATTGAACTAATCACATTACTTAGCTTCAAAAGGAGAGCCTAATCCAAGAGCTTTAGCCACTAAACATCAAGAAAGTGCTCCAAATCTTCATTAATAATTTTCAATTACACACACTCTCTCTAGATTAGTTACAAAGAAGCTCCTAATTACAATCTAAAAGTGTAGAAAAGGTAAAATAAAATTCCTAAAAGACTAACTTGCCAAAAGATCCATTTCTTCTTTACAACAACATTCCAATTTATAGAAACTTTGAAGACATTTGATTCGCTCATCTTCATTTACAAGGATTAGTTCCATTTGATTGGTTGCAACTTGAAGGCTTTTGATTGGCTATTTTGCTTTCATATGGATTGTTTCAATTTGATCGGTTGCAACAAACTTTTCTTCCAAAAGCATATGTACTTTTTACTTTTTGTGGTCTTTTGATTGGCTGCTTTTTACTTTTTGTGGTCCTTCATTTTGGAGGCTTATTATTGGCTCATATCCTTTCACATGGATTTGTGCGATGGCAAGTTTTGATTGGTGGAAAGGTTAGAGTTGGATGAAATATCTTTTATGTAAAAAAAAATGTAATTGTTGGGATTTGAAGCCATTTCATACTAACCGAAGCTCTAACCAATACACCAACCACTCATTTGTGTTGGAAAATGACTTCTTCTCATCCTATTTTGGAATTCTTCAACACTACTGATGCCTTGGGACATTAGCCGGAAGGTTGGGGTAGTCGCGGGGTCCACCTACACAAGAGAATTTACATAAAAATGCGCTATAAATAATCGGATTTATGGATGATAATCCGATAATCCGTTTAATGTGATAGAATGATAAAATCTCTGTGTAAAGTAAATGATATGCATATGATATGCTGATAAAATCCGAACTAATGAGGGGTAAAATATGCAATATTTAACACTCATCACACCCCCAAACCTACATTTTGCTAGTCCCGAGCAAAAACTATAAAGAAAAACTAAACTATATGCAAGAAAACACGGTAAATATCCTACCTCATTTTCGCAGGAATCGCGGTTGCACTTAGCTCGTGCAACAAGCCTTTAAACCCCTAGGTTTCCCCTAGTGGACGAGTTTTGTCTCGTGAGGGTTTTCAGCAAATAAATCCCACAAAATTCTTCTTATTTTGGAAAGAAAATATTTTTGATGTCCAACAGTCTTTAACAAGCTATTAAGAATGAATACTGAGTTAGGAATACTAGCCAACTCCTGAAGATATGCCAGTCAATACCTAAGTCCCACCGTGTATGTGTGTGTATTTAGCCAATAATCATGCAATCTTCAAGTCGAAGCTCACACAACCTTAATCCCCTTCGGAATACATTTCGCCTTGACTACAGCCTTATAAGTCATACCCTCAACAATGGAAGTACACATATTTTACTGACTAACTCTCAGTATGTGAGTATGAACAAGGCTAATGACTCACATAATTGATGAAGAATGCAGCTTATGTATAGAATGATTGATCTTAAAGAATAAGATATAATCAATAGAAGGCGGAAATGCTCACTCAACTTCTCACTCATTCAGCACCTAACCTTTCCTAGGATCCAATAGGGCTTTCATAGGTTGTAATGGGGTTAGGGTTAATAGGTAGGATAATGGTTAAATGTAGCTAAGTGTTCTTGAGAAGGTAAGGGTCCTCAAGTCTTCATAGGAAGGTCTTCCACTATCTTCACTTCTTCCTTTTGTTTTGTATTCTTTATTCCACTCTATCTCTTTTGAAGCTTGCTTTTCTTTGGTTTCCCATATCTTTTTTTCTTTTTCTTCTGTTTTCCTTTGGTTGTCATTTCTTCTTCTTTTTTTTTTCAACTTTCAAATTCTTTTATTCCCTTGTCATCCCTTTGTAGAACATCTATATTTTGGTAGCCCATGTGAAGTCTTCATCACTAATGCTCAAATCCTTCCTTTCTTCATATATCCCTACTCTTCTAAAAAATAATAGGTCAAAAAGGAATATATATATGTGGGTGATGAGGCTTGGGACAATGAAGAAAGGTTTCTTGTAAAATAGGTTCAAGAGGGCTACTAAGGGTTTAAAATGTAATAGGTGAGTTCAAAATTTGGCCATGTTTTTTTTTTTTTTAGAATGCCTATCATCTTCTCCTAAGTTCGGAAAAATGCATCATAAGCTACAAGTCAAGGTTTCTTCGCATTTTGATGTCACCTCCATGGTTTGAGCAAGGAATAACACTTATGAGATTGGAAGTGCTGGACTAAGAAGCTCAAGGAGTGGCTCTTCATTCTACTCAGGAATAGCGCAGAAGAGTCCTCACCCAATCGGATATAGATAGGCTCAATCGCTCAATAGGTTCTAGTCTCCACTAATGATTCTTCCGGGTCTTTCAGAAGTGATTTGCTTTTCTTTTAGACTACACTCATGTGGCTAAATGTGTAAAAAATTTCTAGGACTTGTATAAATGACAACTCTTTAAGCAAAATCCATGGACAATTTTTGAAATCTTTTTCAGATTTTTAGTGATTTTGGAAATTTTTAGGGTTTTTGGTATAAATGGAAAACAAAATAACTTATGTACATGCAAAATGCAATGCATGAAATGCAGTACCTCACCCCCAAACCTATCCTACGCATTGTCCCCAATGTTTATGCATAACAAAAATAAAATAGAATAAGGAAGATAAATTGAAATTTCTCACCATGGGGTGCCGACACACGGGTATATTGGGTTGCCTCCCAACAAGCGCTAAGTTTAACATCTTCAGCCAAACGCAATTAACAGTGTATCAGGCCAATCTATCCTGGGTCCACTAGAAGGACTTCCTCAACAACATTCTCAAGATCCACAAACTCAAGGTACTCTTTCAATCTATGCCCGTTCACTTGAAAGGTGCTACCATCTCTGGGACTCAAAAGTTTAATTGCACCGTGGGAATGAAATGTCTGAACGACATAAGGTCCTGACCATCGAGACTTCAGCTTGCCTGGGAACAAGTGCAATCTGGAGTTATATAGCAAATCTTTCTGGCCAGGATGGAACTCTTTTCTTAGAATTCTCTTATCATTAAACATTTTGGTCCTGGCCTTATAACTCCTTGCACATTCATATGATTCATTCCTCATTTCCTCTAGTTCAGCAAGCTGCAGTTTCAGTTGGACCCCGGCCTTTTCTAAGTCAAAGTTTAGGCGCTTGATCGCCTAATATGCTCGATGTTCTAGCTCAACCGGCAAGTGGCATGCCTTGCCGAAGACCAACCTGTACGGAGACATTCCGATAGGTGTCTTGAAGGCTGTCCGATATGCCCACAGTGCATCATGTAAATGTAAAGACCAGTCTTTCTTATTTGGATTGACTGTCTTCTCCAAGATGTTCTTGATCTCACGATTAGAAATTTCTACTTGCCCGCTAGTCTGGGGATGGTATGGTGTGGCAACTTTGTGCGTGATGTGGTACTTCCCCATTAAAGCTTCAAATACTCGGTTGCAAAAGTGCTTACCACCGTCGCTTATGATTGTGCGTGGTATACCAAAGCGAGCGAAAACTTGATTTTTCAAAAATTCAACCACAACCTTGTGGTCATTGGTTTTGCATGGAATGGCCTCTACCCATTTAGACACATAATCAACAGCAACAATAATATATTGATAACCAAAAGAAATGGGAAATGGTCCCATGAAGTCGATACCCCAAACGTCAAACAACTCAACGATCAAGATAGGTTGTTGAGGTATTTCATTCCTCTTAGAGATCTTCCCTAATCGTTGACATCGGTCACAGTTCCTACAGTGCTCATATGCATCCTTGACAAGGGTAGGCCAAATAAATCTAGATTGCAGCACCTTTGTTGCTGTCTTTTTACTAGAAAAATGTCCCCCACAAGCATGGTTATGACAGAATTTAAGTATGCTCTTCTGGTCCATCTCAGGTACACACCTCCTAATGATTTGGTCAGGGCATTGTTTAAACAAATAGGGATCATCCCAAAAATAGTATTTAGCCCTAGACTAGAAGTGAAATTGGTCATTTTTTGACCAATTACTTGGTGTTTTCCCAGTCACCAAATAGTTAACTATATATGCATACCACGGGGTTTTACTATCAACGAACAACAATTGCTCATCTGGGAAGGTTTCTAAAATCGAACGGTCTTCAGAGCAATCGACAATCAGACGCGAAACATGATCAGATACCACATTTTCAGACCCCTTCTTATCCCGTACCTCTAGGTCAAATTCTTGCAAAAGTAGTATCCACCTGATCAGCTGAGCTTTAGCATCTTTCTTGCTCAACAAATATTTCAATGCAGCATGATCAGTGAAGACAATGATTTTTGACCCTATGAGATAGGATCTGAACTTATCCAATGCAAAGACGACAGCCAGCAATTCCTTTTCAGTGGTGGTATAGTTAAGCTGTGCGTCATTAAGGGTCCTACTAGCATAGTAGATGACACGAGGCAATTTGTCTATCCTCTGTCACAGTACAGCTCCGAGAGCATAATTGGAAGCATCGCACATCAATTCAAAAGGTTTTGTCCAATCAGGAGGATGAATAATCGGTGCAGATGTCAACTCTCGCTTCAAACGATCAAATGATTCTAAACATGTAGCAGAAAAATCAAAATTAGCATTCTTTGCCAAGAGATCACAGAGAGGGCGAGCAATTTTGCTAAAGTCCTTGATAAAGCGTCGATAGAAATCTGCGTGGCCCAAAAACGCTCTCACCTCTCGTACTGTTTTAGGAGGAGGCAGGTTCACAATCAAATCGATCTTGGCTTTATCTACTTCAATGCCCTTACTCGACACAATATGACCCAAAACAATGCCCGACTTGACCATAAAATGACACTTTTCCCAGTTCAAAAGCAGGTTCTTTTCCTTACATCTTTGCAATACCAGGGTCAAGTGGTGCAGACAACTATCGAAACTTGAGCCAAAAACAGAAAAGCCATCCATGAAGATTTCCAAAAATCTCTCCACCATGTCCGAGAAAATGCTCAACATACACCTTTGAAAAGTCGCAGGTGCGTTGCACAGGCCAAATGGCATACGCCTGTTGGCAAATGTGCCAGAAGGACAGGTGAAAGTTGTCTTCTCTTGATCCTCGGGGGAGATATGGATCTGGTTATACCCTGAATAACCATCCAAGAAGCAATAGAAAGCATGACCGGCTAATCTTTCCAACATCTGATCAGTGAAGGGTAATGGAAAGTGGTCCTTCCTGGTCATTGAATTCAATTTTCTGTAATCAATACAGACTCTCCAACCTGTTTGAACACGGGTTGGGACCAGTTCATTGTCCTTGTTGGCGACAACGGTTACGCCAGATTTCTTGGGTACTACTTGGACAGGACTCACCCATTGACTATCAGAAATTTGGTAGATAATGCCAGCGTCTAAAAGCTTGATTACTTCTCCCCTCACTACTTCCTTTAGGACCGGATCCAGTCGCCTCTATGGTTCACGAGATGGTTTGGCACCTTCTTCCAGATGAATTTGGTGCATAACTATAGAGGGACTGATTCCTTTAATGTCCAAGATGGTCCAACCTAGGACACTCTGATGGTCTTTCAACACATCCAATATTTTTTTCCTGCTCTTCTTCAAGGTCTGAGGCAATAATTACTGGGTTGCTAGCAGAGGGCCCTAAGTAGGCATACTTTAAATTCTCGGGTAATGGTTTCAATTCTAACATGGGTGGCTCAACAATAATTGATTCTTCTGCGACCATAGATTCAGAGGTGGATGTAAATATAGGCTCAATTTCCTGCTTCCATTGGCCAACATCGATCGGCTGGGTCGAATCCAATAATGCATTAACTTCGAATATGGACCTGTCGATGTCTATGTCGGCATTGAAGTGAGCCAGACATTCCTCCAGCGGATCTGTGTAACATGATGAATGAACTGTTTAATCAATTAATGTGTCAATCATGTTCACTTCCTCATCATCATCTAGGTCTGATGTTTGGAGTCCGTTACGAAAAACATTCAACTCCAACTTCATGTTCCCGAAACTAAGTGTCACAACCCCATTCCTGCATCTAATCACTGCATCTAATGTTGCAAGGAACGGTCGACCAAGAATGACAGGAATATGTCGGTCGGGGGCTGCCACTGGTTCGGTATCCAAAACTACAAAATCAGTTGGAAAATAAAAATCATTAACTTTTACGATCACATCTTCAACCACACCTTTTGAATACTTGACTGACCTATCAGCAAGACAGAGGGTAATATCAGTCTTCTTCAGTCCTCCCAAGCCCAACTGCGCGTACACGGAGTACGGCAGTAAATTCACACTTGCCCCGAGATCAAGGAGACACCTCTCTATGATAGAGTCTCCTATCTGAATGGTAATGGTAGGGCAGCCAGGGTCTTTGTATTTGAGTGCAATGGTCTGCTGGATCAACCCTGATGCTTGGGCTGCCATCACAGCGGTTCTGGCTACTGATGTTTTCCACTTGACAATGGTTAGGTCTTTCAAAAACTTGGAGTAGGAATGGATTTGTTTTATGGCATCAAGGAGGGGTATGTTTATCTGGACATTTTTGAAAACTTCTAAGATTCCCTCAAAGTGATCCTTCTTCCTACTCTCCTTCAATCGGTGTGGGAATGGTGCCCTAGGTACCACTTCTAAAGATGATGGTTCAACTACAATGGGTTCTGAATCTTCTCTCTCTGTGGTTCTCCTCTTGGTATGGGTTCTTCTCTCTCTTTCTCCTTTTCTCTTTCTGCATTTTCTTTCAAATCTTTTTTCAAATTCTCTCTCTCTCGGGTTTGACAACTCTCCTCAAACTCTCTGGTTTTCCTAAAAAAATCTTCTCTCTTTGATTCTCTTCAGGCATCTCAACTCTATTGTCAACAGTCTTTCCTAATCTCAGAGTATGGATCGCCTTCACATGCTCATTACTCTCTACCGAACACTGGCCTCTGGGCTGATTGGGCTGTCCTTTCGGAGTAGGAATGGTTTGGCTCGGAAAATGGCCATTTTCTCTCTCAGACAACTGTAAGGTGAGCTGACCTAATTGGGCCTCTAGTTTTGCAATGAACTGGTTATGGGCCTAGTTAGTCTGCTCTTGGATTTGAATGAATTTGGATATCAGGTTCTCCAGATGAGAGGATTGCTGAGGGGCTTGTGCTGTTATAGAGTAATTAGGAATCTAATCTTGGACTAGTGCCTTACATTGGTTCTGTGGTTGGAACTGATTGTGCTGTATGGGTTGCGGAGGATGGGGAACCATAGGATGATTGGTTTGAGCAGGTTGCTAGAGTTGTTGCCTAGGATACTGCGGCTGGAATCCGAATTGACCTCCGTGGGACTGAATAGACTCGGATTGATGATACGAAAAATTGGGGTGTAACCTATTGTCTGGGTGGTAGGTCCGACTGAAAGTGTTAACAGTTGGTTTCCAAAAGTTTCCATAGGAATTTAGCGCATTGGCTTGCTCGGCCTTGACAAATGGTAGACTAGGACAACTCTCAACCACATGCTCACAACTATCTCATAACACTCAAACATGATGCGATTCACTCATACTTCTCAAGGTAAGCTCATGTTGCTGAGGGGTGGGTTGGCATGACATTACAGACATAGATCCTATCTTTTTGCTCAAATCTTCCACTCCCTGAACTAAATTGGTCATCACATTTTTCAACTCAGGGTCCTGTTTGATGTTGTACATTCCAGGCTTCTGGATCCCTATCTCATCTCTCTCCAAATCTTTCCTATTACTGCTCCAATTTTGTGAATTTTCCACAAGCTTGACAAAGAATTCGTACGCTTGATCGGCAGTCTGATTCATGAATTCTCTTTTGTGCATTGATTCAATCAAGATACGCTGGGGGTTCGTAAGACCTCTATAAAAGAAATGTATCAACTCTCCTTTGTCAATCCCGTGATGTGGGCATTTGATCAATAAGTCATGGAATCTCTCCCAGGTTTCGATAAACTCTTCCTCGAGTCGTCCCCTAAAGTTCCTGATGGCACTCCTAAACTTCCCAGTTTTGCTCACATGGAAAGATTTGGACATAAACTTTTTGACAAGCTCATCCCAGGTGGTAATGGAGTTTGGAGTCAAGGAATTCAGCCAGGCAGCTGCATGATCTTCTAGTGAGAGGGGAAACAACCTAAGCTTCACGGCTTCACTATTCAAATTTTGATTTCTAAACGTGTGGCAGATGGTCATGAATTTGTTCAAATGGATATAGGGCTGCTCACACTCAGATCCATGAAATTTTGGTAACATGTTGATGGTGGCGGGCCGGATCTCAAATTGGTCCGCATTATTTTCTGGCAAAACTATACAACTATGTGAAGTTGATGAAAATGGTGCAAATAGTTCATTGAGGGTCCTTTGCTGAGGGTTTTGGGAAGCCATTATGGGTACTATGGGTGGGGCAGGTAAAGCAAGGTATCAATCCTCACTAATCGGCCTTGATCACGTATCCACACTTGCATACAACTGCGACTAACCTAGCAATGCAATGGTCTGCTCAATGAAATGAATGCAACATAACAAAAAATTTTGAAA
The DNA here is from genome assembly GCA_012931725.1 of Litsea cubeba. Taxonomy (NCBI): domain Eukaryota; kingdom Viridiplantae; phylum Streptophyta; class Magnoliopsida; order Laurales; family Lauraceae; genus Litsea; species Litsea cubeba. The sequence continues at coordinate 24,224,543 of CM022953.1, read as the reverse complement.
ATTAAATGAAAAGCTAATCTAAACTAAGGTTACCTAAAAGAATTCTAGACAACTCCTAACTGTGAAGAGGATACTCTGGCCTCCAACCTGGACCTATGAAACGGAAATTCTTGCCAGTTAACCCCCAGGTCGTAGATGGTGGGATCTCAACGCGCTAGGCGAAGGCTCCTCTTAAAAACCAACTCCTCGAACAACAAAGTTGTCTCCCTATTTGGCAAGATGGTAGCGAAGGGACAAGGTTTGCTTAGGCACCAGAAAATCTGCCAAGGCACACAATTGGTACAACTGCGGTGGTCTTCCCTAGTGAGCTCGTAACCTTAGGTCACGTTCCTACTCAATTTTATTTTGGTTTATTGACTCTAAACTAAGTGATAATTAAGATGAAATCCTAAGGGCAAGAAAACGGTGATGAAATCCTAATCCTTATCTTGTTGGGGTAATTTGCCCTTTACTAGTAGTGCACCAAATTACAAGTGTGTTTAAAACAATTACACTACAAAGCAAAGAACAACAAACAAAGTAAACCCGCTTGCAAGGGATTCGCGGGGGTTAAGAAATGCAAACCTCCCGATTTATTTCGAGGGACGAATCGGATGTCGTCGACTCACACCACGGACACCAATTTTCGTGTACGAATGTGAGGGGCCGCGACGGTATAGTCCAACCATCCTCCTACCCTACAAGAAATTTATTGCAATTCTACTAAACAACTAACTACTTAAAGTAAGTAAACTGTGTAAAGTAAAGTAAATGGGTCACGGGCCGAGCCGCAACCAAAATTATTACAACTTTGATAATAAATACCTAATACAACCAACTAAAAAAGCAAATAAATGTCTAAACTAATTCTAAACTAGGAAAGTAAGTAAAATCTTCAAGTTCTCCAATGCATTTTCCCACGTTTCTTTTCTCCAAGTGAAGAATTCTCTACAAAACAAACACAAACAATGTATAGAATCCGCAAGGAAAATAAAGAAAAGATAAAAAGTACACCAAGCTAAAAATGAGTTCAACTCTATGGAATTTAAAGCTTTCAATGCCTCTCCCCGGCAACGGCACCAAGAACTTGATCGACATGTGCAACTTTTAACCGCAAGACTACGGTGTCGTCAAGTAGTAAAGGACTAAAGAGTCCGGATTATCGATCCCACGAAGAGATGATGGAACAAGCAATGAATCCAATTAAACGAGAATTGAACTAAGATATAGCTAATATAGACAATTGAAGTAAATAATTAAAACTATTAAATTATGCAATGTAAATAATTAATTAACAATCTTAAACATGAAGTTAATTAGATCTAAACTAATCTAACAAGCTACACTAAACTAGTGTGTGAATGTAGTGGTGGAAATGGAAGAATTAAGGGGAGGATGTGGTGTGAAATGTGTAGGATTTTAAAACAAGTGATGTGAAGTGTAGATCTAACAATCTAGAAGTGAAAATAACAAATCAAATAAAGATTTAAATTAACAGCAATAGGAATAATAGATTAGGCAATCCAAAATCCACTAAGTATGTAATTAATTCAAACAATGCATGTTCTAATTCAATTCCCAAATCTACAATCCAATTAGCAATCTCTTGCCTAATTGGATTGGATGATATAACAATGAAGATCAAAGTAAAAGAAAATCAAAGGCTAAGATCCTAGATCATTATCTGGCCACCCTAACAATAAATCATCAAAATCAAGTTACAAAAGATCAAAGATAAGGGCACCAGAGCATGCTATGTGAGAGAACTTAATCAAACTATAAAGCATCAATTGAGATTATCGGAGCATCAAGTGTAGAGATAGAGCATGTGAAATAAGAGAGATTAGCACAACTAGGTCTAAAATCTATTAATCAATTGAGGCACAAGTAGGGAATTTAAACTAAAACATGCATGGAATTGAACTAATCACATTACTTAGTTTGAAAAGGAGAGCCTAATCCAAGAACTTTAGCCACTAAACATCAAGAAAGTACTCCAAATCTTCATTAATAATCTTCAATTACACACACTCTCTCTAGATTAGTTACAAAGAAGCTCCTAATTACAATCTAAAAGTATAGAAAAGGTAAAATAAAATTCTTAAAAGACTAACTTGCCAAAAGATCCCTTTGATTGGTGGAAAAGTTAGAGTTGGATGAAATATCTTCAATGTAAAAAAAATATAATTATTGGGATTTGAACCCCTAACCTAATTCATACCAACCAAAGCTCTAACCAATACACCAACCACTACTTTGTGTTGGAAAATGACTTCTTCTCATCTTATTTTGGAATTCTTCAACACTACTGATGCCTTGGGACATTAGCCGGAAGGTTGGGGTAGTCGCGGGGTCCACCGACACAAGAGAAGTTACATAAAAATGCGCTATAAATAATCGGGTTTATGGATGATAATCCGATAATCCGTTTAATGTGATAGAATGATAAAATCTCTATGTAAAACAAATGATATGCATATGATATGCTGATAAATCATATGCATATAAAACCTGAACTAATGAGGGGTAATATATGTAATATTTAACACTCATCAGGCCTCATGATGGTCCCGACCTCTTACTGGTCCGTCCACGTGCTGGTTATGACCTCACGCTAGCTCGGCCTCATGTTGGTCTCGGCCAGGCGCTCCTAGCTCAGTCTCAGTCTCCACTAGCTCGGCAGCAGCACCAGCCTGTAGCTCGACAGGAAACTCTTCCTCCAGTTCAGCAGCAGTGCCAGTCTCCGGCTTGGCAGCAGTCCCTATCTACAGCTCACCTCCATCTTAGCAGCTGTAGCAGAACATGTCCAACGAGACTGCACCTTTGGTCCAACGCCAGCCAGTCATCAGCAGCACCAAGACACAAGTGTCCTCATGATACTTAGCTTCCGACCTCAAAGAGGCGTCTCATGAGGTCAGAAGCTGGGGGACTATTGTGTGGGATAAAATCAATCTCACCTCGGTCTCGGCCAGAAGCTCCATCTCGGCCCCCTGCACAGCTCCTCCATCTCGGCAGAGCACTATCTCGGCTTCAGAGTACCATCTTGGTCTCTTGCACCAGCTCGGCGAAATGCTCCTACCTCGGTCTGTTCTTCAGCTCGGCACCCCTGCCTTCCACCTCGGCACCCCTGCCAGGTCTCCAACCAAGTCAAGGTCGTCCCGACCTCGGTCATCACTGACCTCAACAACATATCCCGCCACAGTCACTCTATTCGGCTATGGTGCCAGAGCTAGCCAAGACAGGGACTAACATCTGTCCTTCCAAGGACATTCAAGCACGCTAAAGCACCTGCCACAAGACAAGGGCACCGCCCATACCCTCTGACTGAACCATCCATGCCGCCCATGCTTCCTGACAGAGCGGCGTCCACAGACACCAGGGTATGGCTCGATGGGACAAATGAGGCAAGATGTGACTTCTTGTCAGTCTTCTCTCTCCCCAACTCAACTCTTTCCCTCTTCCTGTCAATATAAGGAACAGCAGATGCAGAGAGCGGGGGGGATGATTGAACATCCGATCCAACACACCATACACAAAACCATATGCTGGCTCTCCAAGCCACATGCTGGTATCATCTTCTTCCCCAAAATCTCTATCCTTAGTCCAGTTCTCATACTGACTTAGGCATCGGAGAGCCCTACGCTGCCCACAGCCAGCTGTTATCTTCTTCCTCCCTTCTCCAGGTTTCAGGCAGGTAGCGGTGTTCAACCAGAGAGCTCTCAGCTCCACTCCCTACACCTTGTGAGTCATTTTGTGCACTTACACAATCAATCCCGATCTGCTCACAATTTGTCTTTGAATTTGTGCACGATCTCCAAGATCCATAGAACGTGAGAAATCACACACGATGGACTCCCCTTGTCTCGCCTGATCTTCTCAAAATCGGTGACCTCCTCTAATACCACACTAGTTGAGGGAGAAAAGAGAGAAAAAATGAACACACAATGCAAACTCATATTATTGTATTTTATTAAATCAATTACTTGCATCAATATAAATAGGAAAACCTTAGCATACTTGCTAATTCACTACACCATTTCAGGGCTTTTACAGCGCGTCATTTACGGCGTGCATTGAATGCAAGCCGTAAATGATATAATAGTATGGCGCGCATGGAATGCGAGCCGCAAAAGGGCTTTTTCTTCTCTTTATTAAGACGTGCATTTTGCGCACCGTGAGATCTTATCAATTACGGCGTGCATTTAGGACGCCGTAAATTCTTGAGCATTTGTGGCCCATATTCGCAAGCCGTAAAAATATTAGGATATCACAGCCCACATGTTGCATGCTGTAAAAGGCCAAGCCATTCAAAGTAAGTTCACGGCCTGCTTTGAGAAGCTGTAAGATTAATCAGCTTTCACAGCCCACATTTCGTATGCCATAAAAAAAGAAACCCGCGAAATTAATATTCAAAAAATATTTCGCACCCTTTTTTTGACACCCAAAATTTTACCTCAAATTAGGGATAGACGATACCTACTCAGAACCCAAATCTTGACACAAAAAAAAATTTCGCACACCTTCTTCTCACGATACCCACCGAGAACCCATTGCTCACACTACCAAAAAAATGACTTTTAGTGTTGAACTTTTTGCCGCGATCAGTGTTTTTATGGCTATTTCTTACTTGTTGCCACCACCAATAGAGGTAGTGGCAACAAATCTCATTTTGCCTCGCCTGTGTCTGCCTGTGACAAAACGTGTCGGAAAATTTTTTTTACCGACGAAAATTAGCGTTGGAAAATTTATCGCCGACATTTAATATAAAACATTGGTAAAGGTTAGTAGATTTTTTTACTTTTTTTCAAAAAAGATTTAATTTTTACCGATGAAAATTTCTATTTTTTGCGACGAAAAATAATCGTCGGTAAATTTCCCAATTTTTTTCCTCTCCCGCCACCGAAACCCCTCTTTTCACTCTCTCTCTTGCGCGCCCTTCTCTCTCTCTCTCTCTCCGGCAAATGTTATGTTTTACCGGCAAAATATTTGTGTCGCCGGCAAAGGATATATTTTTTGTCGGTGAAATACCTATATCGCCGGAAATGTCAATTTGCCAAATTTTGATAATTTATTTAACTTGAAAAATTATATTTTCATTATTTTTGTTTTGGAAGAATAAAAGTTAACTCGGGCCTTCAAAATCAATCCAGCCCCAAAAATAACATTCCACACTGTGCCCGCCCCGTTTTCCATTTCCCGTGCCCGCTCAAGTGCATATCATTTCCAGTTCCTTCGCCTTTTCTCTATCCCTCATCTCTCTGACCCTCTCTCGCCCAGCAATCCCTCAATCCCTCATCTCTTTGTTAGCCATCCCTCCATTTCCTTCTCCCTCACGACCTCAGCTGTAATGCCCCACCCCTTACACATGCATGATATTGTCCGCTTTGGCCCACTGGCCTCACGGTTTTATTTCTGATGGGCATTAACCCATCAAAAGGCCTCATGCAAGGTAAGGGTGTGAGATCTGCATATAATCTCATTCACTTTCCTCTCTATAGTCGATGTGGGACTCCGGGGCGTCACATTTCCACCCCCCTTAAGGCTACACGTCCCTGTGCAGTAGCCTGCCAGCCCCTGTAGCTTGCTAGCCCTCTTGGCCCGCCCACATGGAAACCCGCCCACTTGCACCAGACCACGGCAGGGGACCCACACTCGAACTAGTCGAGAACCTGGCTCTGATACCATTTGTAATGCCCCACCCCTTACACATGCATGATATTGTCTGCTTTGGCCCACTGGCCTCATGGTTTTATTTCTGATGGGCCTTAACCCATCAAAAGGCCTCATGCAAGGTAAGGGTGTGAGATCTACATATAATCCCATTCACTTTCCTCTCTATAGTCGATGTGGGACTCCGGGGCGTCACATCAGCCCTCCCCTCCATCTCCCAGGAGACCTGCACTCCTCCATATCTCCAGGCGACCTACGCTCCTCCATCTCCCTCGCACGCAGACCTTGTCCATCTCTCTCCCAACGGAACAAAGGCGCAACACCATCACCTCCTCTCCCTCTCAATCTCGGCCCCCTCTCTCTCTCCATCTAGCAACCCCCTGTGCAGACCCATCTCAGAGGCAGCCACCCTCTCCATTCTCTTTGATCCTCATCTCTCTCACGCCCGCGGACCGTCGCCCCTTCTTCCTCCACGTGCAGACCACACACTACAACAAATATCATTTTTCGCGACAAATATTCCGTGACGTTTTGAAATTTTGTCACTAAATATCGTTTTTCGCGACGAAAAATTCATTTCGTCGCCTAAAACGAAAAGAAAAATTATTTAGCTACGATAATTTTCAATTGTAGGAAAATATTGCCGCGAAAAGTTTGACACCAAAAAATGGAGTTGGCGCCATGAAGAGGTAAAGTTTTTGCGATGAAACTGTTTATTTAACGACGATTTGTTTTTGTCAGTAAATCAATTTCACCATATTTTATTAAAGAAATTTCACGACAAAAATATGTTGTCGCAGAATCCATTAAAAATTATCCACGATGAAATTATTTCGTCGCGGAATGCATAAAATTTGGGACGCGCGTCTGGCTTGGCGGTTCAATTTTTAGAACTATTGGACGACGAAATGAAATAACACAACACCCTCATCGATCCATCTCTCTCACACTATTGGGCGCCGTAGATTGTCAACACCTTATAGGGCAACGGTAATGGTCGCGCTATATGGTCAACACCTTATACGGTGACTAACACAGTCGCCGTATATTTCTTAATTATTCTTTTCGGCCTTTTCCCCTCCCGCCCTCTGCTCTCTTTTTCCCTCCCGCCCTTCTTTTTCACTCACTAAAAAATGCAGCAATACAACCCTTCATCTCTTCCTCTCTTCTCCTCCTCTTCACTCTCATCATCTCCATCTCCATCTCCATCGCAGATCTCCTCCTCGTCTCTTCAACTTCATCCGATCATCCAATCCACACTCGGTAAGCAAAACCCTCACTCTCTCTCTCTTTCTCCGCCAAAAAAATTCTAACTCAATCTCTTCTTTTCTTCGGTTTTTTCCCCAAATCAGGTCGAATCCCTAACAGATCCCAGCCGTCCCTTTACTTCCACGGCCCGCCGATCGGTCCTCGCGCTCAAATCCGACCCTCTAAAGGCCAGATTCGATCAGATCCACAAGCAAGCCAACGATCACAAAAACCTCGTCAATGATCACAAGCAACGATCACAAAAGCCAACGATCAGAGATTGGAGTCGGCCGTTTCCCGCCTCGAAACCCTCTCCGCCGGATCAGATCCCTCGATCTCACGAGACTATCCTGCGGATGCGGCCGGGGATCCGGCCATTGCCGCTTTCAATGATCTGATTGAGAATCACGTCTGCAGAGTCTCTACGGTAGCGGGGATGATTGGTGGAGAGGTTCTGCAAGTCACTTTGATCCTCGAAGTGGCCTTTTCCATGTAGAAGGATCTCCTTGTCACCGTCGAGCAATATCAGGTTGATTTTCCTCTGCTTCGATCTCTCTGTGTATGTGTGTTTTTTTTTTTTTTTTTTGGTCTTCTTGTGGTGGAAAAGTGTGGATTTGACGTGGAATCAACATATTTTAACTTGATTTGTTTGTTTTGTTGTCGAATCAATAGATTTATTGTTGTTGTTTATTGTTGATTGTTGCTAGGAGTTCTAAGACTTTAAAGTGGTTAAAAGTGAAGGTGAATTTCCAAAAATGCCCATTTCATAGGCTAAGACATTTCGGTACAGATTTAGGCTTTAGGCAACTGCATCTTGGAGCAGAAGAAATCCCAATTCATTGGTGGATTTCTGGGTCTCAGTTGCATTCAAGATAAGAGACCCATGTTCAAAAATCCAAGTTATTGGATCCCATTTCATTGGAAGGGGTTTGTGTCTTGGAATCGAAGCGATGGGTCCGCATCATCGGTGCCCTGGTCAGATATGGTTTGAGCCCCAAATAGCCCAGTCCCTTGCATTTCACTCTTTAAATTGTTGTTGGATTTCTTGATTTGGAAGGAGTAGTAAACAAGAAAGAGGAAAGGAAAGATGTTGAATGAGGGCTTGGTATACTAGTCATGGAAGCAAAGTGCAAGAGCCCCAAATGAGAATTAAGAGGAAGTCTTAATATTAAAGGGCTTGGTATACTAGTAAATTAGAATTTGAATCGTGAATGTTGATGTTGATATTAAAGGGCATGGTGAATGTGGATGGTAATGAAGATGTTGAATGTGAATAATGGCAATGTAGATGTTGAATGTGAATGGTGAATGTCAATGTTGATATTGATACATGTTGGTACAAAAGATATAGGTGATATGAACATCGGTACAGTTGGCCTTCCTAACATATCTTTCATTCTTTAGTTTTAACCACTTTTGATTAACATAGTTTTCTGTTTTCTATTTTATAGGTATTCTCTGTTCACATTTGATCTCTTTATTCAGTATTTTACTACGTCTTCGAAAATCATACTCTTTTAATAAACTACCTATAAGATTGCCATGAGAATTGAGATCCTAACATCTAATTTTTCAGCAATGTTCTATCTTCTAGAAAGTTACTTCCAGTTCTTGTTTATAACAACTGCAGAGGTGAGTTCACACTTCAAATCCACCCCATAGCTCTTCTTGCATTCAGTTTGGGATGATATGAAGCCACCCCATAGCTCTTCTTCATTGAAGACCTCACTGGTTTCAAACTAGAATTCCTCTTTAAAACCTTCACGGGTTTCCCCTTATTTGATTATTAGCTGTCATTTCTTTCTTTTTTCTTTTTCTTTAAAAGTTAGTTTCAGATGGTATCACATAAGTCAGTTTCAGATGGCATCACATACGATTCTGTTTCATTCCATTTTTTATTTTGTTACTGTAGCTACTGTTGTCTGCATGAGAGACATATACATGTCTAATTGGGTAGTACCGGGCTGAGATGTGCAATGCCATGTCGATTAATGATGAATCCAAGAACATAGTAACCAAGCGAACATAGTCCTAATTTCTTTTTGGTTTTGTAACTTCATCATTTTTGAGGCAATGTCATCTATCTTGCTAATTTAACTGCACTTTATTTTATAGCAAAAGACTGTGGTTATTATCTTTAGATCTGGATTGCTCTGTTGATGGGTCAAAGAGAGTTTTTGCTTGTTAGTTATAATTTGGTGATGGTTTTTATGATTTGTTTCAAACGAAGTCTATCATTTGGACTTAGCATTTCAATTTTATTTGTTGGTTCTGATTCTCCTATTACTCTATTTGGTTTTTGGATTCATGTTCTTAGCAGTTATTTTTGAGTATTTTTGTTTCCTCATCTCCTAAAAGATTTGAGGTTTAGTTTATTAAATCATGAAAAAGAAGAGGTTTCAAGCTATGCTAATAAGTGAGATATGCTAATAGTTTGTGGGATGACTTGGGTCATGGGAAAGGTGTCTATGTTTCCGATGAGGGGCTAATGAGGTTTGTTTATTTGTGATTTCTAGTTTAACTATGCAATTTAAATGCCATATTTATTTATTTTTTTGCACTTGTGTTTTCTAAATGATCTTTTGGACATTCATGTCTCCTTCCGTCTTAGAGCCCGATCATCTGGCCATTTGGTTGGGCACTATTTTATTGCTAATTTATTCCTTTTATTATTCAACACTTTCTCACAAGATGTGATTTGAAGTTGTGTAAAACCCATTTTGCAGCAATTGCCTTGGAAGTTGGAACACCCTGGAACAATGAGGGGAGAGAAAGTGATGACTAAATACAAAAGCATTGCAATAAATTTCTGAAGGAAAACCTGTAGTTGGAGTCTCTTATTGTTGATTCTTTCTACTCTCATGATGCTTTTAGTCTTATGTGGGTCTTGCTTCATAGCAATGAAGATATCGTTTGGGATGCCTTTGGATATGATTTGGCAATGCAGCTATATCATATTTCATGATGTGTCAAATGATTACCATATCTAATACAAAATGCAATTTTATTCTAGTGTTTTGAATTTATTCCCCACTTGTGTTTTGAAGATGGAAGGGGGAAATGAAATGAAGAAGGGAGAACGGGCGCCAGTTTTCATTTCATTTTATTCGCACACGCGTCAACTGCACGCTGTAGCTGATTATACCCTCAGCTGTAGCTCAAGAGATCTATTCACCTTAAAGAAAGTTCAAACTTATATAAACATTTAATTAAATAAATAAATAGTTTAAGCTCCAAAAATCACAAAAATAATTTACTGATATTTACTTACATATCATTGAGGTGCTAGATATTACTTTTTTTATTATTCTCGATATTTACAAGTTCACCCCTCGCGTTTGCTGGTTATCTCTTCTCCTTGTGTACGACGAAGCCCCCTCGCTTGGATTAAGAAAAAAGCCTCGATGTTGAGCCGGTTATGTGGGACTTGTGAAAGGTGTGCGGGGGAAGGAAAATAATATTAATTTAAATAATAATCTTAATTTCTTTTTATGCAAATTACATGAGAATTCATGCGTGGATCGCACGTGCTCCATGCTCGTGTGCATCCTGAACTGTGTGGACTGGTCTGGTCTGTAGATTCGTGTCTTTTTCATGAGTGATGAGTAGGACCAGGCCTCATTTCATTTCATTTGGCAAAGTTTGGACGATGAGAACTGGAGGAATCGCTTTCATCTTCTCCTGCTCTTCATCTTCCCTTGCTCATCATCGCCCAAACCCCAACAAATCTCTCTTCTCCTCTTCTTCTTTCTTCTCCACCTGCAGAAACCCTAATTTCTCGAATCCGATTAGAAGAAATCCTCCATTGAAGAGATCAATCTCTGCAACAAGCCCGAAGAAGCCAGGCTTCCTCCCGCCCTTCCATTGCCACCTCCTCCCATATCCAAGGCAAGCTCTCAGATCTCTCTATCTTCTCCTTTTCTGCATTCAATCTTGGATTCTAGTGCCATTTCTATGAGTTTTCTTCCTTGTTTGAATTTGAAGATGCTTTTTTGTTTTGTTGTTGTTGTTGTTGTTTTCAGTTTAAGATTGCTCTTTGCCAATTGTCTGTAACTGCGGATAAGGAGAGAAACATTGCTCATGCTCGCAAAGCAATAGAGGAGGCTGCTGAAAAGGGCGCTCAGCTTGTTCTTCTTCCTGTAAGAAAGAATCTTTATCATCTGATTTGCTTGTTTTTGTTGTGGTTATGATCATCATCATCAACAGCTTTTTTGTGCATTTTTTTTATTGGATTCTATTTGGCATGATTGAGAAGTGATTTTAGTTTGGTTGGTGTACTTTTGCATGTCAGGAAATATGGAACAGTCCATACTCAAATGATAGCTTTCCAGTATATGCAGAGGATATTGATGCTGGTGGTGATGCATCTCCATCATCTTCAATGCTATCTGAAGTTGCCAACAGGCTGAAGATTACAATAGTTGGTGGCTCGATACCGGAATGTTCTGGTGATCGTTTGTACAACACATGCTGCGTCTTTGGAACAGATGGGAAATTGAAGGCTAAACACAGAAAGGTATGGAGTGTGTCTCTTCTCATCCTGTTTACAGGGTAATGCAACTCATATTCATTGTATTAGGTAACAATAATGTCCTCTACCTTCATTATCAAACTCTGAAGCAAATAAAATAATGGTTTTTGAAGAGGCAATGAGGCAGGACGTCGTTATTCTGCATTGGTGAAGTTCTGAAGGATGACACTAACTTGATAAATGACCTTTGTTTAGCCTGTTGGATATATGGAGAATAGGCTTTCAAAGTAGGCTGAAGCAAAAGACGCGTGGGTTGAGGATAGACTGGATAGTGCTCAAATACATACTGAAATTTATTACGTATTTTTTTATTGGAGGGAAATCTCTCTCTCTCTCTTGCCATCTTTTGCGTCACATAAACATCATTTAAGCTCTTAATGGAACTCGAGCTCTCTCACTCTCAAGCCCTTCAAACATCTTGATTGTCCATGTAAAGAGAAACACTAACAAAATGGTGACTATGGACATAAATTGGTATTCTCTATGTTAGGGTATATTCCTTTCATTTTATTTGATGCATTTTCTTGTTGTATACACCTTTTATTTTGGATAATCATAATAAACATGGTATGTTTGATCTTCCATGTAAATAATCCCTATTCTCTATATTTACTTGCTACTGAAATAAAACTTAAGCTCAAGCCAATTTCTGCATCTTCCTTGTGCGCCAAACATACCAATGTTTAGATGGCATGTCTTTTCTTCTACTGTATGTAGCATCTCTATCAGAAAGTTATCTATGAAGGAGTTTCGTGGAAAAGAAAAACTAATATCAAGTACGTGTCAACTTATAGATTCACCTTTGTTATATTGATATTCCTGGGAAGATTACATTCAAGGAATCAAAGACCCTCACGGCAGGGGAGACTCCTACAATTGTAGACACAGGTCATTTTTTTTTTTTTTTTTTCATGTAAATCTTAATACTAATCTTCCATCTTCATGAAACTTATGAATTCTATTATATTCTTGATATTCAGTTATATAAATTAGATGAAACAAGGCTCGATGATGGTGAATCATTTCATATGAATTATGAAGAAAGGCTGCATTATGTAGAGAGGCCATAAATCTGGGTCCATGAAAGACTCCACTTCATCACCTTTGGAGGTTACCGACTTTGTTTAACTAAACGGAAGGGATATATATTAGAAAGGATTTTATTTTAACTAACTACCAGTTCACCCTTTTATAGTGCAAATGTAGAGTTGTGTTATACACCTGAACATGACACGGAGGTTTTCTGTTCTTTAAATTTACTTGGGAAGTCACAACTTTAAAAAAAGCGAAACAAATTAAAACAGCCATTGTTCAATCAATGCCTCTTGGCATGTTTGTACCTTATGATCATATCAATTTAATTATAGAAATGCTATTCTTTGGATGCTATTTCTTGGGTTTCGTCTTTCAGCTGGGAACTGTGGAATTTCCATTTCTATCTCAATGAAATGTAGGGGCTGTCTTCTTTGATTCAAGTGGAGTTCAATTTTGCTTCGTCTGTTTGGTACAATTCTTTTATATTGGTGTTTCTCCAATTGACTTCGAATGGCTGTTGTTGTTTTTACTTGTATCTCTTCTCTTTAATATAATATTTGGTTACCAGTTCTTTTCTTTTCTTTTCTTTTTAAATCAATGCAATTTTTATTGCAAATCAAAAGCTCTTGGTGCAATTGTATTTCTTAAATGATGGATTTTCAGTTTGTTGGACAAAAAATCAGCTCCAAATTTAATGGGGATTGACAGCCTTGCCTCTCTGATTTCTTGCCAATCCTCTGGGAACCCCCACTAGAGCAGAGCCGAGCAGGTAAAATCATCAAGTGAATGTCCAAAACCAGTTTTTAATGCTCAGCTTTCTGCATACTCATGGCACAGTATAAGGTGCTTACGCTATCAAAAAAAGGAAAAAAAACCAGTAGAACATGCTTACAACTGCAACCTTCAGGTTACAGGTTCAAGTCATGTCACCATATCTAGTACAAACTGGCTAAAATAACGTCTGTTGAATTAAGACTTGGTCAGTCCTATAAAAGATGGGTGTGTGTGATGCCATGAATTAAACAATGTTGGCCAAGACAATTCTTTGGAATACAAGGAATCTGACCATTTCTCATTAGTTGACTCAATGTTCTATACCTATATGGGCAGTTAGTCCAACTGTCTAATTTTGGTTGTTTGGATATCATTTGTCATTCGAATAGGGGGCCTACAAGTGAACTTTGGGGAAAAAGTACCCATGCCATGAGTCATTAGCCCATCCAGAATCAGTCATTGATGCAGCCCACAGTTCAGAATCTTCCAAGTCTTCTTGAATAAGTCTGAAACTTTCCACTTTTATAGAGAATTTTCAGCCTGTAATAATTACATAGTTGAGTAAAACCTAATGACTTACTGCTATCAATCATTTCTCCTGCTTGACTCAGTTTGGTTGGGCTTAGCTCAAGCTTGACTCATGGCTTGGCTCGATTAGTTACGGATCAAGATGATAGTTAAGGTCTGTTGAGCCCGTCTCAGTTTACGTTTTACTACATTAAATCCTTAGCTCAAGTTCAAGATTTAGTTTGGCTTGATTAATCAAGGTCAAGGATGTAACTTCCCTTGTAAGTGGGCAATGAAGTGTACTCCACGCTTCAAAGGCCATGTGCATGCAGTAGCAAAATATTTGTTGTTTTTAATTTTTAAGATCCATCTATGACAGCTATTTTAGTGGTTTGCTCATACTACCAGATGAGTGCATGTGTTTATCTAATCTCTGCCTGCTAAGGTCCTAACACAACATTTTGTATGCAGGAACTTATCTAATCCTGGGATGATCATTTTCTAAGCTTTGCAAGTGAATCAATTGATGAAGGATCTCTTTTTTCATGTTCCTTATTCTATTATCCCAGGTGCTGTTTCCTTTTGAAGACGAGGTTTTAGAGATTTCAATCTAATTCCTGTTTATATCAAGATTTTGATATTTGCATATATGATTGTCCTTGATTGCTGAAATTTCCCTTTGGTGTCTTGAATTCTTTTTTTTATTTTTTTATCAGGCATGATATTTCTTCCGGCAATTGATCTCAGGCGTCCACTACCATCATACGATGGTAAATATATATATATTTTTAGGTTTTTGACAAGAATTCAATGGGTGGATTAAAGTTTTTACATTGTTAGATGGAAGCCCTGCTCCTCGCAAAATAAAAGATGGTTATGTTTAGGGTCACAACTTTATTTAATGCATCCATTCTTATCTTTTTTCTGTCGTGTGTTGGATGATTCATGTGCCATCTTGTGGGAGGATATTATGGTGGATATGGTGGTGCTAATGGTGGGTACACTAGCCCTGCTGGGGCTTATGGAAACCCAGTTGCTCCAAATGCTGGTTATGTTAATGGACTGCCTGGTGTGCCAAGAAGCCCATGGAACAATCAAGCCCCTTCTGGATATGGCTCTGCAGGTTATGGTGCGAATACAGGCTATGGAGCAGTGGCTGCATGGAGTGCTTCTGGTGTGGGGGGTGGTGCTGTTAGTGGTGGGAATGTTTCTGCACCAACAGGTCAGTCTACAAGTGGGGCTGCTAGCTATGGGAATCAAGGTTATGGATATGGTGGTTATCGTGGGAATGAGGGGTCATATACTGGTTATGGTGCTGCAGCAAGCCGAGGTACTGGTGCTCCAAGTAATAATAGTGGTGGTGGTAGCACAGCGGACCAACAAGGGGCTGGTGCCGGTTAGATGGGCAGTGGCTATGTTGATGCCAATGGGAGCACAGGATACCAGAATGCATCTTGGAGATCAAATATGCGACACAGGTCAATTGGCATAGGAGTGCAGGGCCTTGCAGATACTTTTATCTTACTTGGCATGGCATTTGATTCACCCGAGGTGATATTAGGGTCCCAAGAGCATATATTTGATTTCTGTCTCTTCTATGGTGTGATCTCTGATCTGTCTTTACGTTTGTGCAGGCCCAACGGTTGAACCAAGACATATATTTGAGACTATATACTACCACGCATTGAAAGCTTCTGCTGAACTTGTTGCGAAAGAGGGCACTTATGAGACCTACATTGACGATGCTGTGTTTGTAGAGTGAAAGATTTGAATGGTTGATCCTTTTCATGTATTTTTTTTCCTTATGACTCAATGACGACACGACAACGATGGAGTTTACTTTCATGTAATGGTAGGTACCCTCGTGAATAAATCCTAATGGAAGAAAAACGAAAAGTGTGTGAATCTTGTAAATGAACAAACAAGAATTCCCTCATTGTTTTGGTATTGATTTGAATGGATGATCCTTTTCATGTATTTTTTTTTCACATGGCCTATCTAGCTTGTATAGACTGCAAGTCCAGTGTTTTTGTTTTTAACTGCAGGTCTAGTGTTTATTTGCATGTTCTGTTTATATTTATTATTTTAGTTTATTAATTTGTATTTGTAGCAATAAAAAAATATGGATTTAATTTTTTTTAATTAAAAAATAATTATTTTTTTTATAAAAAAAAAAACAATTAAGGCGCGTCTTGCGAGCCGTAAATTGAAACTCGCTGATTCTTTAATGGCCTGCATTTGCAAGTTGTAAAAATATATACTTAATTACGGCTTGCATTTGGAGCCACTAATCAGATTGTACACAACCCATTTACAGCCCACAAATGCAAGTTGTGTAAAACATTTTTTGTTTTAAGTATTCACGGCTTACTACATATGCCATAAACTTAAGCACACCAATGCTTTAACGGCACTCAGTTTGCATTGTAAAAGTTTAGTATTTACGGCCTGCTTAATAGGCCATAAATCCAGTCCAAAAAGTCCTAAGAGCATCATTTTCGGCGTGCATTGATATTACTTACGGCTTGTATATGCACGCTGTAATTACATCGAACCTTTTACGGCAAGAGCTTTTACGACACGACCCCCGTGAGCTGTAAACTTACATTTACGGCGCCCATTGCACGCTGTAAAAGCCCTGAAATGGTGTAGTAAGCAAAAACTACACATAATAGAAAATCCAATCCTAATACAATAAGCAACCCTAAGCACACTATGCTAAATAATGTTATATCCTAGATAGTGTCACGGACCCAACCCCTCTGATGTATGCGCTGAGTCATAGATGACTTCAACATCAACATGTGTGTAAAAGACATCCTAATTCTCTTTCTCTTCAACCTCTCTGATTTTTAAGCTTTTTTCACATATTTCAAGTACTGGCAATCAAATCGAGGGTGGGGGCAACTCTGAGAGATGGGGATTGAAATTAAAAGCTTATTTTGGAGGATTGAAATTAAAACCTTATTTTATTAAAGGCATTTCTAATAAAGAATTGGGCTTGTTGGGAATTTCATCATGTCTCCTGGGCATTTCAAATATTTTGTTTGGGCATTTCAAATATTTTGTTTGATCATGTAAGAATTCTGAATTCCACCAAATGAAAATGCACTTTTAGCCTTATGAATTTCCATATATAATTTCAGCATTCCAAATGCTAGATGGGAGTTGAGCATTTACAATTCTACTTTGTAAGGCAGAATTTGAAATTTCTAGATTTCTCACCGACAAAATTTCTCACAATTCTTCCAAATAAATACACGATACACATGGAGAGAGACTTTTCTTAAATGCAAATGAAATAATGCCTTAAAACTCACACCGAGATAGGGATGGAGAATTAGAGAGTGGAAGAGAGAGACTTGTTCTTCCTTGAATGTCGATGGTCCCATCGTGCAACTAGTAAAAGAAGGTTAGGCGATAAAATGCTCCAGGCCGGAAGGAGCGAGATAAAAGTGATATTAGGCAGCGTTTGGTTCGCTGGAATAGTTGTACGCGGAATGGAATGGAGACTGGAATGAGTCTGGAATGGAATTAGGCAGGAATAAGCATTTTCATTCCAGCGTGTGGTACGCTGAGGAATCAACTCAGTTGATTCCTATTCCTGCGTTTGGTACGCTGGAATGAGTCCTGGAATGGAATAAAATTTACATAAGACTGACCAAAATACCCTTTTTATATTTTTATGTTTGGCTCAGTCAATGCATAGATTATATTATTCTTAAATAGGTGGGGACCACACAATCTCTTCTATTTTATAATCTTATAATAATAATAATAATAATAATAATAATGTATAGATTATATTATTATTATATAGGTGGGGCCCACACAAGCTCTTCTATTTTATAATCTTTTAACAATAATAATAATGTATATATTATATTATTATTATATAAGTGGGACCCACACAAGTTTTTCTATTTTATTATTTTATAATAATAATAATAATATATTATATTCTTATTATATAGGTGGGGCCACACAAGTTCTTCTATTTTATAATCTTATAATAATAATAATGTATATATTATATTATTATTATATAGGTGGGGCCCACACATGTTCTTCTCTTTTATAATCTTATTATTATTATAATAATAATGTATATATTATATTATTATTATATAGGTGGGGCCCACACAAGTTCTTCTTTTTTATAATCTTATTATTATTATAATAATAATAATGTATAGATTATATTATTATCATATAGGTGAGGTCCACACAAGTTATTCTCTTTTATAATCTTATAATTATAATAATTATAATAATAATATATATATTATATTATTATTATATATGTGGAGCCCACACAAGTTCTTTCTCTTTTATAATCTTATTGTTATAATAATATGTATAGATGTGAAAAAGGGCATTTTGGTGTCAATAAAAAGTAGAAAGGAATGGAATGATCATTCCTTCCCATCTCGGATGGAATGACCATTCCTCCACATGAGGGAATGGAATTCCGGAGGTAATGGTCATTACGCCACTTTTTTGCGAACCAAACGCTATAATGACCATTCTGTTGGACCTTCATTCCTTTATTACAGCGAACCAAACGTTAACTTATTGTTTGAGCAGATTTGTTTCCCGAATGAAAAATGGGAAGTAGGGCCTCCGATTAAAACAAAAGTCAAATTTCCGACGTCAGGCAGATGAGAAAACAGTGTGCCGAAACCCGTCCAAAGATCAAAAAAAAAAAAACTAACTTCATCTCATTTCAGACCATGTACGTCTGCACCAAATTGACTGGCGTAGGAGGATTTCCTTGGTGACCGATTGGTCATATAGAGAACGTGTTGTTTGAAATGTCCGACGGCGCCACGGCCGCCGTCATCACCTTGCACTGTTAAATCAAAGCTTTGTGTAACCTACCCTGTCTATCTATCTCTTATCTTTGAATGTAAAATTCCTTCTATTCCCAATTAACAAAGCTTTGTTCTAACCCCCATTGAAAGTTAAAGGGATTTGGCACATGCATGGCATCTCTTCAGGGACTTCAATCTCCTCTAATCTTCTCTTCCTTCTTCTTCTTCTTCTTCTTCTTCTTCTTACCCTTTAGCAATTCAACAGACACCCTAACCACAATTCAACCCATCAAAGACGGTCAAACACTCATTTCCGCCCGCGAGATTTTTGAATTGGGTTTCTTTAGCCCCTTCAATTCCAAAAATCGCTACGTCGGAATATGGTACAAGAATGTCCCAGAGCAAACCATTGTTTGGGTGGCCAATAGAGAGAACCCCATCAAGAATTCATCAGGCATTTTAACCATCATGGGCAGAAACCTAGCATTAATCGACGGTCCAGATCGCACTCCTCTATGGTCCACAAATGTTTCAACGGTTGTGAATTACTCAAGTGCCTTGCTATTGGATTCAGGTAATCTTGTGTTGAGAGATGGCAATGAAAGGGTGTTATGGCAAAGCTTTGATTATCCGACTGACTCAAATCTTCCGGGCATGAAGTTCGGGTGGGACCTGAGGATCGGTCTGAACCGGCTCCTGACGTCGTGGAAAACAGCCAGTGATCCGGCACGAGGAGAATTCTCATTTGGGGTCGATCTTAGAGGGATGCCACAGTACTTTTTGATGAAGGGCTCGGATCCAATTTATCGATATGGGCCATGGAATGGTCAGAGATTGGGCGGTCTGAATGTCACCTCCAACTTGTTCAGCTTTAAATACGTAGAAAACAAAGATGAGATCTACATTACTTATGCCCTTCATGACTCATCTA